>JAJPUD010009540.1:0-73496 GCA_023553655.1 Myrmecobius fasciatus
CTTGTTGGCAGAGACACTGGAATGGTTTGTGATTTCTTTCTCCAGCTCTTTTTACAGGTGAGAGAACTGAGGCAAACAGGATGAAGTAACTCACCCAGTAACTAAAAAGTATTTGAGGTGGGATTTGGACTCAGAAAGATGAATCTCCCTGACTCCAAACCAATGTTCTATTCATTGCACCATCTATATGTCCAAACTGGTATATACAAAATATAAAGCTATAGATACATAAATTATTATATAAATAACATATAAAATAGGCATATACAAAATAAACACAATATAATATAGCCTATAACTACTATACAATTAGTATGTGCAAGATATACATTATGTAAATATGTAATATAAAATAAAACATAAAATGGGGAAGTGTAAGATATATAATATATAATAATATATTGGATCATGGTTGCCAAGATGCTTTCTGCTACCATCTGCCTTCTGAGATGTAGTGGCTAGAAAGCCTCTCCCTGACAAAGGCAAGGGAACGCTATTTTATTGCACAGCCAGAGCTACAAACCATCCCATTCAACAGGGAAGGGAGTAAAAGAAGCTATCTAAAGATACAATCCCTTCTTTTGGCAGGATCTGTTCTTGCACAGTCTAGAAAGCCGGGTTATCTCACTGATTGTACAACTCTCATTAAATCCCTGAAGGGGAACTACTTTTGAGAACCTGCCTAAGAGGGAAAAAGAAGACAAAAACAAAACACAAAACAAAACAAACCTCAGTAATTTAAGAGACTGGGGTTCCTAGACTTTTAATTAGGATGCAAATGAAGAAAGAGATTAGGAACAAAAGCTGGGCAAAGCAAGCAGGGTCTGCCTTTATTATGAATATTTCCCAACAATTAAAGCCCTGGATCCCATTTGCCTGGTGTTCTAGGTAGCCCAAATCTTTTTGGTTTTTCTTCAGAGGGAGTGGGATAATGACAGCATCTGAAATTAGATGAAAAGTGCATTGGAATAGTGTAAAATCAAGTATTAAGTGAATTGGTCTCAATGTAGAACAGGAAAACTGAATTTGAATCTCCAGTTCTGGTCCAAGCTGGTTATGTTACCCTGGGCCAGGTTGGGCTATAATTGGCTGTTGAGTGGAGATAAGGATGTCCAGGGAGTTCAAAGTCACCATGAGCCCTCCCCATATTCTCACCTCTGGTCTGCCATTTCAGACTAACCTTATCTTTTCCCACCAGACCTCAGTCCCAGACCTGTCCCCCTCCCCTTCCCCAGGGCTTTTCGGTCGGCTTTGTCCCAGCTGGCCCATCCCAGCCTGCAGCTTCTTGCTAAGATATCAACTCCTCCAGCCTCCAGCTCAGCCCTGGCCCGCAGGCTCTCCCAGTGACAAAGCTGTCTACATGGACAATTCTGGGCCCCAGCTTGGCTCCGAGGCTTGTGGATTGATTCTGTGTGTCTCCTTGAGGTCCAAGCAGTAGGGAAATATTAAACACGAGCCTGAGAGAACATGATTAGTCCCCAATTAATCTAATTGAGTGACTCTGTGATTTAATGGGCCAGAATAACTCTCCTGGTCGTCATCATTAGGTTAAAGAGCTGAAAAAGATTTGCTCTTCCCAGGATACAGCCTTTCCTAATGAGGTCCCCTCATTCTTGCCCCCTCCCCCACTCTGATTAAATCAGCAAAGCGAAACAAGGCGGGGTGGAGTGGGGGAGGCTCCCCACCGCGGCTCTGCACCTCCTGGGCGTCCGGTGGCCTTCCCGGCAGGCTGCTGGTCCCAAGGTCCCCGGCCAGCCGCGGCTGATTATTATTGCACGCTGGGCTCCACTTAGATAAGCCCGACTTCCTCCGCGGTCGGTATTCTTAGCGGGAGCCCCGACAGCAAGGGAGGCGCCTTTCGGAGGCCCCGGGCTCAGGGCCGTGGGCCCCTGAGCCCAGCCATGGGCTCACCCTGAGCTCCATCGGCGGCCGAGTCACCCAGAACTGAGGCTGCTTCCTGCGGCGTGGGGCTGGGAAGGATGGGGGAAGGCACGGATGTGGGTGTGGGTGTGGCGGGGGGAAGGAGCAGGGCGCTGAAAAGTTTTTTGGGATCCCTTCCAAGCCTCCCTGGCTGGAACCGAGAGCTAGGGACTGACTGATGAGCGACAGACTATTTTTATAATCCCATGATTCCCTAGTTTCTGGGGGTCTAGACAATGAAGTCTAGACTTTATTATTGTTTATACATTATTCATTATTACATTATTTGGTTATTTAGTTATTGTTTATTATTTGATTATAAATTTATTATTATTTACTTGGCCATTAATTCATTATTGTTTATTATTTATTTGGTTATTAATTTATCATTATTATTTATTTGGTTATTTGTTTATTATTACTTATTTGGCTATTAATTTATAATTTGTTATTAATTTATTATTTATTTTGTTATTACTTTATTGTTATTTATTTGGTTATTAATTTATTATCATTTATTATTAGGTGATTAATTTATTATTATTAATTTTGATTTTAATTTATTATTTATTTGGTTATTTATTATTTTGTTATTAATTTATCATTATTTATTTTTCTATTAACTTATTTATTATTTATTTGGTTATTTATTTATTACTATTTATTATTTATTTGACTTAGATCAGAAGGAAGCAGGAGTCACCTAGGCAGGATGGCTTCTTAAAATGATTCCCGTGTATATTTTTCTGTTGTTGATGTGGTGGTAGTAGGAGGGTCTCTGACAGTAGCTTTGGATATTCCAGATGTGCTTGCTCTTGGACCACACAGTAGGGTCACTGGCCCTGCTCCCTTGGGCTGTGCTCAGGAAAGGCCAACTAAGAGCAATACAGAAATAGCATTTTTATTCAAGAATGCATTTAATCAATCAACAAGACTTTATTAAATGTCTACTGTGTGCTAGCCACTGGTACACAGTAGGCATTATTAAGTGAAGGCAGTATTCCATATTAGAAAGATTTCCAGGTAACTGAAGCTGACCTTGATTATCTGAGCATTAACCTTGATCTGGACCATTCTGGACGATAGTCTTTCTGTGTGTACCATGTTTCTTTGTCTTATTCAACAGGGAATGGAGTGTGTGAGTTGTTGAGCAACTCAGATGGTAACTGAAAGCCCATGGTGTGGGTGAGCATCCTACCACCAAAAGCCATGTATGGACGAGGAGTGCAATAAAGAATACATCTAAACATATGAGGACCAGAGGCGGAGGGTCGGGCTCCAAGTAGTAGATACCCTACTATACAAAAAGAAGCAGAATAATGGCCTGTTGGGGAGATGCTCTGTTGGGGAAATTAAGCTAAAATGAGGAGGATGAGAAGCAAAAAGGGGTCTCCATCAATGGGGAAAGGGAGCACTCACAGTGATGCAATCGCGAGTCACGCCAAGGGTGAACACGATTGAAGTGTTTCTTTATGTTTCAGGACCACCATTATCTAGCTCAGTCATTGGACTATTCTGAAATACAATGATGCTCTTCAGAGATGGCTGGGCCAGGCTGTTTCCTCCCAAAGAAGTTAATGTCTTAGCTGACCAGGGTCACAGAGCTATCTCTCTCGTCATTGTCAGGTGTCTAGTTGTGACTTCTTGGTTCTCTCAGGTTCTCCCTGAGTAAGGAAAGGCTCCTCTTTCCATCTCCTTTTCATCTGAGAACCTCACCTCATACTTCAATGAAAAAAATTGAGGCCTTTTCCCAAGAGCTCTCTCTTCCCATCTCATCTCACATCCCTCTGACATCTACCTACCATTTCCTCCTTCACTCCAGTCTTAGATGAAGAGGTAGTTCCTCTCTTTCTCAAGTTCAATTCTATTATGTGCATCCCTGACCTTCTCAACCCATCTTCTCCAACAGATTACTCCCATCCCACCATCTCTCTCTCTCTCTCTCTCTCTCTCTCTCTCTCTCTCTCTCTCTCTCCCCTCTCCTCTCTTTCTCTTCTCTCCTCTTTCTCTATCTCCTCTCTGACTCTCTGACTTTCTGACTCGGTCTCCTCTCTGACTGTCTTTCTGTCTCCTTTCTGACTGTCTGTCTGTCTCCTCTCTGACTCATTGTCTCTGTCTCCTTTCTGACTGTCTGTCTCTCTGTCCTCTGACTCTTTGTCTATCTCTCTGTCTCCTTTCTGACTCTCTGTCTCCTCTCTGTCTGTCTCCTTTCTGACTCTCTGTCTGTCTCCTCTCTGACTCTTTCTCCTCTCTGACTCTTTCTCTGTCTGTCTCTCTTTCTCTTTCTGACTGTCTCTGTCTGTCTGTCTCTCTGCCTCCCCCCGGCTGCTTCCTTGCTACCAAAAATGTGTCCATGTTCTCCTTAACTCTCGCCCCCAAGTCCATTCTGTATGCCTCCCCTCTTCTCCACACAGCTCCTTGAAGCCATGTCCCCCTTCTCTCCTCCCCATCCTTCCTGACCTCCCTGCAGTCTGCCTTCTGACCTGATCATTCCCCTGAAACCACTCTCTTGAGTTACCAGTAACCTCTTTAATCTCATCCTTCTTGACCCTTCCAAAGCATCTGCCGTTGTTCACCTCTCCCTCACGGACCCTCTCCTCTCCACGGGTCTTGGTGACCGCTCTCTCTGGGCTTTCCTCCCAGTCTCAGGCAGCTCTTCCACCTCCCTTCTTTTGTTGGATCTTCATCTACGTGACTCCCATTACCCATTGCCACTACCTGTTCTTTCTCCTGAGTCCTGAGTGGACAATTGTCTTTTGGACACCTTGCAGGATGTTCTGCATGGCCGGTTCCAATGGTCTTGTGATGGAGAGAGCCATCTGCACCCAGAGAGGGGCCTGTGGGAGCTGAGTGTGGATCACAACATAGCAAATTCACTCTTTTTGTTGTTGTTTGCTTGCTTTTTGTTTTCTTTCTCATTTTTTCCATTTTTGATCTGATTTTTCTTGTGCTGCAAGAGAATCGGAGAAATATATTGGATTTACCATATATTTTTACATGTTTAACATATATTGGGCTACTTGTCATTGGGGAGGAAGAGGGGAAAATTTGGGACACAAGGTTTTACAAGGAAAAATATTGAAAATTATCCATGCTTATGCTTTGAAAATAAAAAGCTTTGATAAAAAAAAAAAGAAAGATGTTCTGCACACACATCAAGCCCAACAAGTCCAAGATCTTTTCCTTCCCAAACTCACCAGATTTCCCTATGACTAATAGAGCACTATCATCCTTCCAGTCATGGTGCACTTTACATCCTCAACTCCTTGCTCTTACCTCCTTCCTGCCCCCAGCTCTGCTATATCGATAATTCTTGTGATTTCTACCTTTATGGCGTCTCTTGTACCTTCCTCCTTCTCTTTAAAGTCCTCTCACCACCTCTCACTTGATCTAGTACAATAGTCTCCTGATTGTCTCCCATATCAGATCCCTGGGGTTCCATTGTACCCCATTCCTATCTTTAAGGATGTTCAGCTAGGAGACAAGGGGGTAGAAGAAAAGGGGGGAAGTGACTGAGGAAGTGCCTCAGAACCTGAAGGTCCGGCATGGAAGTGGGACTTTTGTCACCAGTTGGTCCCAGGTGGAAGAACTGGGAGGGAGATGGAAGAGGAGTGGGGAATAGAAAAGAAACAAACTTAGTCTTTATATCAGGAGAAATTTCCTAACATCTAGAACCAGCCACCATGGACAGGAGTCTTGAGGCAGTGATAAGATTATTGTAAATAATAATAATAATAATAATAAACAACTAACATTTATATAGTACTTTAAGATCTACAAGGCACTTTACCTGAGCGATCTCATTTGGTTAATTATTTGTCAATCATTTGTATCCCTTTTTTGGGTGTAGGTTGTGCCATGTAGGTAGGAAAAGTCCTTCCAACTCCAAAATTCTGGGACTCTAAAATCTCAGCCTTCATGTCACACACACACACACACACACACACACACACACACACACACACACACTTCCTTCAGTCTGCTAAACTTTAGCCTTGTACTTTCTCCCTTTAACTAAGCAGGGCCCTCCTGACTAGGAAGATGGGGACCCAGTGGTTTCCACAAGGCGCCCTGTGTAAATCCTGGAACACACCCCATCCTTCTACTTTCTTTCTCACCATCTCTCCTTGAGTCTCACACTGTCACAAAGCTGTCCAACAGGGTTTAATTCTAAGAGGAGCCCCAGAAGAACATGGGGAGACAAGGGAGAACAAGAGAGGGGGAGGAAAGCCTGGAGCCTTGTGTGTGCTCAGGGGGGAGCAACCTCAGGAGTTTTCTGGGCCAGGGGAGAACCAAACAGCCCGCAGAGCCTTGAGTTTGCTGCCCCACAAATGGAGCTTCTCCGTTTTCACCCTCACGATCTAGGCTCTGAGAGATTTTCCTCATTCTCTTTCTCCTTCCCCTCCAATAGTCTCACTGCCTCTGTCCCACCCACTATAGTCCAGTCTACTAATGAGCATGGGGCATTAGGTGGTGTGGGAGTTGGTGAGCTCAAGCCAACCTCAGACCCTGACTAGCTGTGTGATCCTGGGCAAGTCACTTAACCCTGTTTGCCTCAGTTTACTCATCTGTAAAATGAGCTGGTGGATAGAGAAGGAAACGCATTAAGAACACAGTAAGGAAGTGTCTGAGGCTGGATTTGAACTCGTGCCTTCTGACTCCAGACCTAGCACTTTATCACTAAGCCATATTATCTGCCCAGTGATGACCTCTTACTACATCTGGGGCAGACTCCTCCTTCCATACCTGCCTGAAACTCCATCCTTGGAAGGTCCTTCTTTCATCCAAGGCTGAATTCTCTCCTCATTCTTTCAACGTGACTTCATTGATCCTGGGAACTCCCGGATGAGAATGCTCCCTCCACTGCTGCAGATAGCTACCTTCTCAGAGCCTGGGGTTTTGTCTGGGACACAGGAGGTTAAGAATTTGTTCAGATCAGCCGGGATGGTTGGAGGCGGACTCCAGGGATAACTCTCTATTCCTCATGTCTCGATTCATGAATGCTTTTAAAAACGTCTTCAGAATGGCAGGAAGTTTCTGCTCAATGCTGCTGCTCGCTGACTACTTTTCCATGGGCTATTTTCTTCCTGACTTATGGGGACTTTGGTCCACTGGAACTGATGTGATTCTCCTGGAAAAACAAAACAAAACAAAAACTTTTTTTCTTCTTTTTTTTCTTCCTGGTATCATTTATCCCAGACGAGCTTTCCAGATAACAAGGATGGGTCATACATTTGAAAGTTCAAGATGGAGTCAGTGAGGTAGAGAACAGTGTACTTGCTGTGCTGGAGAACCAGGGCCCTTCCACCTCGTCGGGCAGCTTGGCCACTTCTGGGCCGGACACAGACGGCCCTGGAGGCCGAGTTGAGCCGGAGGCCTGGGGATGGGGCTGAGCCCAGGCCAGGCTCAGCTCTGAGTCTCATTGGTGGGGCTGCCTTGTAGAGACAGGAAACCACTTTTTTTCCTGCTATTCCCTCAGCACTACTGTCTCTCTGTAAGGATTGCTTGCTTCTTCTCCCCGTCTGCCCAATAAACACGTGTGGGGCCAAGCGACTTGTCTGAGGCTTTCTGGGATTGCTGGCCCTTTGAGACTGGGGGCCAAGCTGACCAGCTGCGAACCAGCAATCAAGGAGAAGGAGGCAAAGCTTCAGCCTGGACGGGACGGAAAACTGGGAAAAGGGGGAAATGCTTTACTTAGTAACAGTTGAACAGAGATGAAAGAAGAGACTAATGATGCTGGAAGCTTTTCAGGAGCCAATCAGCTTCCTAGGAAGGAAAGATTAGGGACCGTCAGTCCACTGAAGGCCCATAAGAGGGAGGGGAGGAGCTGCAGGAGCCCCCATCCCAAGCCTTCCACTGACCCAAAACCCCATGCAATGGTGAATCTCCAAGGGAGACAGGGAAGGGCCCATGTGTGAGGATGGAGTGAGGGCAGAATGGGCCGGGAGCCGTGGCTCTCTCCTTGACTTGATGGTGCTTCAGGTGGGAGGGAGGCAGGAAAGGATGGCTGGACACTGCCTCATCACCCCACCTTTCTCATTAGCAATTTCAGTCAACGTTTGCTATGTATTTCAAGCATAGTCATAGGAGGCACTGTGGTTTGGATTCAAGTCCTGCCTTGACTAAGGGACCCTGAGCTAATCCCTTAACCTACAAAACACAAATCTGACACTGAATTGCAGAGACTTGCATGGTGGAGGGAGGTTCCTCATCTGGGAGTTCCCCAAACCAATGGAGTCGTCCATGATATGATGATGATTGTATCAGGTTCCATTTTTTTTCCTATTTAAATTACAGAATGAGGGACAGCTAGGGGGCGCAGTGGTTAGAGCACCAGCCCTAAAGTCAGGAGGACCTGAGTTCAAATTTGACCTGAGACACTTAACATTCCTTAGCTGTGTGACTCTGGGTAAGTCCTCTACTTGCCTCAGTTTTCCAACTACGAAGCAGGGACAATAATAGTTTCTAATTCCCCAGGGAGACTGTAAGTGCCAAATGAGATAATGTACGTAGAATGCTTTGTAAAACTAAGGGGGAAAAAAAGCAAAACTCATTATTGGCTATTACTACTGGCATAGCTTTTGATAACAGTCATTCACACCACGAAGATATACCAAGGGAGGACATAAGTGAAAAATATACTTATTTCCTAGAGAAAAAAATCTTTAGTCCCTTCACCTTTGTTTACAATTGTGTACTATTAAGAACATGACAAGTTGCTTATATCCCAAAGAGATCTTAGAGGAGGGAAAGGGCCCCACATGTGCAAAAATGTTTGTGGCAGCCCTTTTTGTGGTGGCTAGAAACTGGAAACTGAATGGATGCCCATCAGTTGGAGAATAGCTGAATAAATTATGGTATATAAATATCATGGAATATTATTGTTCTGTAAGAAACGACCAGCAGGACGATTTCAGGGAGGCCTGGAGAGACTTGCATGAGCTGATGCTGAGTGAAATGAGCAGAACCAGGAGATCATTATACACGGCAACAACAATACTATATGACGATCAATTCTGATGGACATGGCTCTCTTCAACAATAAAATGTTTCGACCAGCAGGACGATTTCAGAGAGGCCTGGAGAGACTTGCATGAACTGATGCTGAGTGAAACGAGCAGAACCAGGAGATCATTGTACACAGCAACAAGACTATATGATAATCATTTTTGATGGATGTGGCTCTCTTCAACAATGAGGTGATTCAGACCAGGTCTTGTGATAGAGAGAGCAACCTGCACCCAGAGGGAGGATTGTGGGGTCTAAATGTGGATCACAACATAGCATTTTCACTCTTTTTGTTGTTGCATTTTGTTTTCTCTCATTTTTCCCCTTTTGATTTGATTTTTCTTGTGCAGCAAGTTAATTGTATAAATATGTATGCATATATTGGATTTAATATATATTTTTACCATGTCTAACACATATTGGATTACTTGCTATCTAGGGAAGGGAATGAGGGAAGGGGGGCGGAAAGTGGAACACAAGATTTTGCAAGTGTTAATGTTGAAAAATTGTCCATGCATATCTTTTGAAAACTGAAAAGCTTTCATAAAAAAAAATTAAGAAAAACAAACAAAGAATATGACCAGTTGGCAAAGGATCATACATTTTGAAAAACTTCCACTTAGATATTCACATCTCATGGTTCCAAGCAACTCCAGCAGGCTCTTTGATGCTGAAACAAAGCAAATTCATACTCCTGGATCAATGACCTCAAATCAGCGAGGATTTTGTCTCCGCCAGAATGGATTGTAATTCACTGACACCTGAACCTATGTGATTCTTGTCTATTAGCTTCCATTACACTTCTGTAGGGAAGCTAGGTCTTCTTCTGGATCTTGGCCAATTTGTGGGTACCAGGACAGCCCTTCAGCTCATTCATTAACCACTCCTTATTCTGGCTATATGACCAGCTCACTTCCTTTTCTGATGATCTATATATATCCTCAATACTGTTTTCTGTCACTGCTCACATATAGAAATAGGTTCTTTTTGGGAACTCCGGCCCCCAGAAGACTGCGCAATAGTTAACAATGCTTTCCCAGTGTTAAGTCAGATTGGAGAAGATCATTATAGCCTTCCTGGTAGGAGAAAGGGTGCCAGATCTTGTGAGAGAAACAGGATGTGGGAAGAGTCTAGGAGGCTGCCAGGAAAGAGAAAAAAGAAAAATGAACATGGATCCAGGAAGCTGCTCCACAACTCTATCTAATTCCTGATTCTGCTTAAAGGAAACTTTCCTTCTTCTATCCTGAAAGCAACAGCTATAGATAGATCCTCCCATCTGGGAGACAAGCCACGGCTCCAAGACTTGAATGCTTCACATATTGAGTGTGGAGGGACCTTTGGCCCCTAAGGGTCCTTGATTAGTATCTGTGCTCCCCTTCCCTAGGTTGCTGTGGGGCCTTGACATAGTAATTTGGGGAGGACGTCCAAGAGGTTATCCCCTGTTCCATTCCTACAGACCCATGAGGGAAGCAGATCCCTAAGGACTCAACCTATATTCCTTCCCTGGAAATTTAGGAGGTTGTAGTTTGGTAAATGGAAGGTAAGAGTGTTCACTGCTCGCTTCTAACTTTCTGTTATGTAGCTTTCATTCTCTTCGAAGTAAATGTTCTTTTTCATTGCTGTGACGTGAACAGCTTAATTCTTACTGGTTCAGAAGAAAAAAGAAGCATCTTCAGAGCAACGATTGAATCAATATTAAACCTCAATAGGTCTTAGAACAGTGGGGATGGCAGTGTCTTTGGGTCATCACCCAGAATCCCACAGGCTTCCTTCGGAAATCACTGTTTGCCAGCTAGTATTATTATCCTTTAAATTATAAAACTACATGACTTATTAAACAGATTAAGGGGCAGGATTCTTCTGAGAGAACAAAATGGATGCACAGGGAATGTACTATCTAATTTAGAGTTTGTAAAGATGAATACTGAAGGCAAAAGTAAGGGAAAGTAACAAAAGAGTGTGCAATATAGTCCTAAAAGAATAAAGAAGGAAGGAAGGAAAGTTGGAAGAAAGGAAGAGAAGAAAGAAAGAAAGAGGGAAAGAGAAAAAGAAAGGAAAGAAGGATGGAAGGAAGAAAAGAAAGATGATAAGAAAGAAGGAAAGAGAAAGAAAGAAAAAGAAGGAAGGGAAGGAAGTTTTAAAGAAAAAAAGGAAGGGAAGGAAGGAAGTTTTAAAGAAAGGAAGGAAGGAAGGAGATGGAAGAAGGAAGGAAGGGAAGAAAGGAAAAAAGGAAAGGAGAAAGGAAAGAAGAAAGAAGGAAAGGAGGAAAAAGAAGGAAGTATATAATTACTCCTTAGGACAGATGACACAATGAAAAATTATGATGGAGAAAAGGCAGAAAAGTTTGGCCCTTTATTTTGCTTCTAGTTTTTCTGCTAAGGAGAATGCTACCTTCTCTGGAAACAGCAGTTAGGGCTATCAGGGCTATAATAATAATAGCCCTAATAGCCATAATTTCTGTTTATTATTATCATTATTATTGATAATCAAAATAAGGAAGGAAGTAATAAGAGGGCACTGAAGTACCTTTGATGAGTTAGCTCCCTAGGCCCAGATTTTTACTGAGTCACTCCAGCTGACCTTTGAAAGCTCCTGGGGAATGAGAAAGGGATCAGCATTGGAGAAGAAGCTCTGCTCACCACAGGCCAGTGGGTTTGCCTTTGGCCCCTGAGAAAATTATTAAAAAGGTCAGTGAAGATCCCCCAAAAGAGCTGGCGATCACAAAGATTAATTACCTGGCTTCATTAAGGATAGGTCCCACTGGATTAGCTTGATTCCCTTTATTAACCTGCTTATGAAGGGGCTCCAGCTTGAGTTCACCTAGATTTCAGCACAGCCTTCCGTCCAGTTCCTCATGTTTTTCTTTTGGAAAAGACGGAGAGATGGGCTGTTCAAAATGGGCTCTGTTCTTGGAACTAGGAAGGGTCACTGATGCTTTGAAAGCAGGCCTTGAGTGGGGTGCTGTGCTGGTTAACACTCCTTATCGAATGGGTTGCCCAGAGCTAGAACACCTGGAGCATTTCTGTGGCACTGCACACCTTAAGTCATGGATCCCACAACCATTCCATCAGGCAGGTGGTGTTCTTAACCCATTTGACAGATGAGGAAAGACTGAGGGCAGTTTCGCTAAGCTCACAGGTCCAGCTGAGTGTCCGACTTGGAATAACAGCTTGGGTAGATAGAGGAAGGAAAACAGACACTACAGAGTTTGCAGATGACACAAAAGGCTGCATGATCTGGGGTCAGGAGGACCTGGACTTGACCCCACCTTGACACTAACTGGGGGACCCCAGAGAAGTCACTGAATCTCTCTGAGCTCCAATGTCCTCATCTGTAAAATGGGGATGATGGGAGGCTCCTGAAGACCCTGCCCGCCCCAAACAGAAAAATCCCATGATGCTGGGATCAACCAGTCCTTCCCTTGAATACCTTATGAGGCATCTGTCAATGAGAGCTCCGTGCCTCGATGGTCGCCAACAGCCTTCTCTGCCCGCCTCGGCCGCTCAGGGACTCACAAGTAGGTCTGGAAACTATTTCAGCAAGATAGAATTCTGCTCCATTTGCTGCCTTCTAGCTCATGTTTTTCTTGGTTTAGCCTTGTCTTTTCCCTCTGTTTTTCTCCCACTCCCTTCTTCCATCTGCCTGCCAGTTTCTCCTTTTCTTCCTTTCTCCCTCCCTCCCATCTTTTCTCTCTCTTTCCCTCCCTCCCTCTCTCTGTCTTTTTCTGTCTTTCTTTGTCTATCTCTCTTTCTTTCTCTCTTTCCCTCCCTCCCTCCTTCTCTGTCTGTCTCTATTTCCCTCCCTCCCTCTCTGTCTCTTTCTTTCTTTTTCTTCTCTCTCTTTCCCTCCCTTCCTTTTTCCCTCTCTGTCTCTGTGTCTCTGTCTCTCTCTCTCTTTCCCTCCCTCCCTCTCTGTCTCTTTCTTTCTTTTTTTTTCCTCTCTTTCCCTCTATTCCTTTCTCCCTTTCTGTCTCTCTTTCTCTTTCTCTCTCTGTCTTTTCCTCCCTTTCTTTTCTCTATCTGTCTCTCTTATTCTTTGCCTCTCTGTCTCTCTCTGTCTTTCTTTCTCTCTCTCTTTCCTTCCCTCCTGCTGTCTCTGTCTTTCTCTCTTTCTGTTTTTCTTTCTCTGTCTGTCTCTTTCCCTCCCTCCCTCTCTGTCTGTCTCTCTTTGCCTCTCTGTCTCTTTCTTTCTTTCTCTCTCTCTTTCCCTCCCTCTCTGTGTCTCTGTCTCTGTCTCTGTCCCCCTCCCCACTCCAAAATGCCTGTCCATATCTGGCATGGCAAGAAAAGCCTGGGATATTTGAAATTCATTCTCAAAGTCAGCTTCTTTTTCTGTGCATTTGCAGCATCAAACAAACAAATTTAAAAAAAAAACTACCTTGTACAGAAAAAAAGTCCTTTTTTTAGGGGAAGAAGAGTCAGCAGACCACTGGACTTGGATTCAGTTCCTACTTTCGAGACTTTATCTCGAAGTTGATCTTGACCAAGTCATTGGATGATTCTGGGCCTCGGTTTCCCCATCTGTAAAATGCTGGGACTGGACTCAATGACCTCCTCTGTCTCCAAATCAATGGCCCTATAAGGTAGACACCATGTGATAATAGTTACAATACCTCAGGAGCATGCTGGGAAATGTTTAACAGCCCTCTCTTACCTCCCCCTCCTTGAAGGCAACAACATACTTTTTAAACTTGAATCTGCATTAATTATATTTTCTCCATTGTTTTATCAAATCCGGACAATCAGCAAAACCATAGATCAAGCCAGGATCTGTAGCATTTGCTAATTTTCTGGAAATTTAATGATCAGACCCCTTAGTCCATGGCGGGGGCAGGAGCTATCTGGAGAGTGGCTTTGACGTTTCTATGTCTTATGTGGCCTTTGTGTGTCCTGAGTGCTGGATTTGGGGTTGGGAGGTTCTGGGTGTGAGTCCTGCTTTTTCTCATTTGCAAACCGTGTTTAATTCTGTTGTCATTCCCTCCTTGGTGGAGGTCAGATGCCAGCTGGGAAGGCCTTGGCAAAAAGGTCAGCTGGCTGGAGGGGGAGCATTATTACTTCTCCAGCTTTTGTTTATGGGGTTAAGTAACTGTTAGTTACTTCTCTCTGGCAGCCAGGAAGAGTCTCCCCACCCTCTCATCTTGCCAGGCCCTGCCCTACCTCCATCAGGGGCACTCCCCAAGCTGCCAGCCACAAACTCCCAAGTCCGAGCAACAGTTTTATGAACGCTTCCATCCATCCCAGCCATTAAGGTCCTTTGGGTGCCAAGCCCTGGGCCCAGGAAGGAATGAAGGAAGAAAGGAAGGAAGGAAGGAAGGAAGGAAGGAAGGAAGGAAGGAAGGAAGGAAGGAAGGAAGGAAGGAAGGAGGAAGAGAGGGAGGAAAGGGCTACTTCTTTCCTCCTTCCCTCCTTCCTTTTCTCCCTCTCTCCTTCCTTCCCTTCCTCCTTCCTTTCTTCCCTTCCTTTCTTCCTCCCTCCCTTTCTTCCTCCCTTCCTCCACAAGAGCACTGAATTCAGAAAACACGGCTCAGTCTTCAACTGACTGATTGACTGTGGGCAAGTTGCTGCACCTAAATTGTGAATCATTTTCTTTTGTGTGATCCTGGGAAAGTTAATTAACTTCTGCCTCCGTTTCCTCAACTGTAAAATGGGGATAATGACAGCACCTTCTTTGACATAATGCTGGCGCACAGTAGGTGCTATATAAATGTTTGTCATTTCCATCCCTGCTCCCTACTCCTGCCAGAAACCAGGCTACAAAAACTTTATCTGTGGAGGGAGTATGGCACAGTGGATAAACACTGGACCCTTAATGAGGAAGACTTGGGTTCGAATTCTGAATCAGACAATTACTAGCTGTGCAATTTAGCATGAGCCATTTACCCTCTAGGTAAATCATCAATAGCCTAAGGGGTGGATAGATTGCTGTAACAAATGACCTCACATCTGTAAAGACCTTTGCAATCTTGAAAGCACAAGTGTCAGCTGTTGTGATTATTGCTCTTTCAATCCCAAGTGATTCCCTTGGATGACCCAGCATCCCCTTTCTCTCTTTTTCTAAATGTTCCTTCTTCTTCCAGGAAATTTTCTCCTTGGGTTCAGAGAGTCCCCTGGTTACTATAGTAACAGTAAGAGAGATGCAGCTGTCAACATGCAAATCTGGACATTGCTCAGGGGACAGGCTCTCCACACTCGGTAGGGGAGGACCACAATCCCATGCTGCCCAGGGCTGCTAGAAGGGAACAGGATGGAGCAGAACTGGAAGGAAGTCCATATTCCTGTGTTGAAATTCAAGTCAACAAATATCTCTCAAGCAGGGACTCTATGCCTTCTCCCCAAGCTTCCTTGTTCTCTCTTCAGAAGGCTCTGATGGTAAAATTACTCTTAAGTTGACTAATTGCAGCTTCCTAGCTCTGACCTTCTTTGAAAGATGCCCAGAAACATGAGTGGATGGCCATCACTTGGAGAATGACTAAACAGGTTGTGCTACATGAAGGTAATAGAATATTATTGTTCTATTAAAAATGATGAACAAGCTAATTTTAGAAAGGCCTGGAGAGATTGACATGAACTGTTGCTAAGGAAACAAGCAGAACTGGGAATACAGTGTATACAGTAAAAGCAAGATTGTGCGATGATCAACCATGAAAGACTTGGTTCTTCTCAGTGATTCAGTGATCCAAGGCAATCCCAATAAACTTTGAACAGAAAATGTCGTCTGCATCCAGAAAGAGATCTAAGGAGACTGAATGTAAATCAACACATGCTATGTTCACTTCTTTTGTCTGGTTTTTTTTTAATCTCCCCCATGGTTTTTTTTCTTTTGCTCTGATTTTTCTCTCCCAACATGATTCATAAAGTCATGTGGGTAAAAAATAAAGAAAAAACAAAAGAAAAATAAAGATGCTCAGAAATGAGAGGAGAATATGGTTGCAAGTGAACTTTCAAAGGAAAGAAACAAAGTTTTCATTGTATCCCATACGTTACTTGACTCACAGGAGGCAAAGGAGGGAGGGAGGAGAAAATGCTGGCTTGCTGCCCTGGGAAATAGATGAGCCCCTAAGAACTGCAGAGAGAAGGTAAGAAGAGCACCCACAATGGGCCTTCCATTTCTATGGCACTTGGAAGGTTGCATAGCACTTTTTTTTAAATAAAGATTTTTATTTTCAAAACATGCACGGATAATTTGACAACATTGACCCTTGCATAGCCTTGTATTTCATATTTTCTTTTCCTCCCCCCCCATCCCTCCCCTACATGGCAGGCAATCCTGTATATGTTAAACATGTTAAAATATATGTTAAATCCCATAGGTTACATAGTACTTTTATAGAGTCACTGAAATCTGGGGGGTAAAAGGGACCCTTTAAAATAGAATCTAATTCAATCTACACTGGAAGATGAATCTGCTCTATGATTTATCCAGTGAGTGGTCACCCCGTGGTTGCTTGTATAAAATAATGAATAAAGATCTGGAGTTGGAGAAAGGAGGAGCTGAGTTCAAATTTTGCCTTAGATACTTACTAGTTGTGTAAACTCGGGCAAGTTGCTTGGTCCGGCAGAAGGGAGTGTGTGGAGGATATGGCAACCGCATCTTGAATCCCCTAAGACAGTTCTGATCTCGAAAAAGAGGTACACGAAACTTTGCCAAAGTAATATATTTTGTGTCCAGATTTGGGTGCAGAGCATACGGTCATCCTCATTTTAGGGAGCTCTCACAAATAATGCTGGTTAGGTGGTGTGGAGTGAGATTATAGATGAAGGTCAGTCAGTCAACAAACATTTATTAAAGGTCCACTCTGTGCCAAGCATTGTGCTAAGGATACAAAAAGAGGCAAAAGACAGTCCCTTCTCTTAAGGAGCAGGGAGAGACGATAGGCAAACAATTATATACAAAGAAAGCTAAAGATAAAAAATAATCAACAGAGGAAAGACACAAGAATTAAGAGGGACTAAGGATGGCTTCCAGTAAAAGATCTTGAAAGCAAAGATAATACTAATTAAAAGGACCTTAGTGTAATTGAATATTATTGTGCAGTGAAAATGATTAATATGAAGAATTCAGAGAAATCGGGAAGATGGGTAGGAATGGATGCAGAATAAAGGGAGCCGAGTCCTAACGACCTTGTGTTGTATACAGTGACAACAATAATGTAAATGAATGAATGGTTGTGGAGAAGAAATGGGACACAACTCTACCTTCTCAATAAAGAGGGAGATGGCTACAGGTGTAGAATATTGTATACATTATCAATCACAGTCATTCTATTAATTTCTCCTGCTTAATTGCTTTTCTTTGTTTTAGGGATGATTCAGTTAGAGGGACGAGAAGGGACAGAGAACTGGAAATGTGAATGATGTAGAAGTCAATACAAATTATTTCAAAATAATAATAATTATTATTATTATTATATTTCTAGGATCTATTGGGAGACAGTCTCTAGATCTTATCTTTCAAAACACAGTTTCAAGCTTCATTGTGTGTGCTATCACCCAAAAGAAGTATCGCAGAATTGAGGTGCTTCTAGCATGTGAAATTTAGAATAAGACTCTCATCAGCATGACTAGAACAAGGTTACTCAAACACGGATTTTGCCAGACGGAGACAGGAAAGACCCGATGGCAATGCTGATAATTTGGGGAGGATGACTGTGTCTACATGACTCCGATTGGTGAGCACAGAAGTACCATTTGGAAGGAGACATTCAGGATGACATCCTGGACCTGAGAGGACAGAACTCACTAGAGGTTGTGCTGAGGGAGAGAAGAAATTACTTAAAATAGATTGTAGACAATACTTTCGAATATTCTGGGATTTTGAACAAAAATATGTCTTGTTATAGGGTTGGGGACATGGTGGAGTTAATTGGGATTTGATTCTTAATGAAGGAGAGAGAAGAAGTTCTGGAAAATGGATTTATTATGCTATTTCTTTTATTACATGTGCTTTAAGCTTCAGCCTACTTTCCCTTGGGCTCTGTATGTCCTTTTTGGAGAAAGTAGTCTCAACTGGTGGGATGCTTTTACAAAATGTTTTTATTATACTGCCTAATAAAATCCTTTTCTTAAAACTAGCTAAATTTGCCTGGCTAATTGAATCAAGTGCTGGTGGAACTATACCAGTGGGGGCTCATGAGCTATAATATTGTAAAACTACCCCCAAGACCTCGGGTTCCCCTAGAACCATCGAGGGACAAGTCAAAGACACCCTCTGGGAACCCAAACTGCCACACCAGTGGGATTTGGGATAATAGTTCTGGAATCTTTGCTACATAAGAATATAATGTATATGAAACAAGATAGTTTTGAAAGAAAGGGCATTAGGGACTGGGTTATGCAGAAAGGCTTCATTGTAGAAAGTCTTCAATTTAGCACAAACTACTTTGTATCTTTAAGGATCTTGTTGTTTCCATGGTCTCCTAACTCCACTATCTGGTCTTTGGTGGCAACAACTGTGACTTTTAAGCAAATTGCTCCACCTCTCTGAGACAGTTTTCACCTCCACAAAATGAGGATATATGGATAGCAATAGTTGCGTTACCAACTTGGCAAGGGTTCGAGAAGAAAAAATGATTGAAAACTTTAAGGAGCTATAGAAAGATGAACTGTGGATTTCATGCGTCCAGGGTTTTCAGGAACTATCCCTAGCTCAAGCTCTCCGGCACTTCTCACATGAATTACTGTGCAAGCCTCCTTATCGGTCTCCTCACCTCTGATTTCTCCATCCTCCAAGACATCACTCAGGGGCTGCCAAAGTAATAGTCCCCAAATGCTACCCTCCTTAAAAAGCTACAGCGGCTAAAGCCTCAGTGGCTCCCTACGGCTCCCAGATTAAGAGACAAACTTTTCTGCTGCTTAAACTGGGCTCTTCCTTCATAATCCTTTTGGTCTGATGTCACACGACCTTCCGTCTCTTCCTCACCTGCCCTTCTAGATCTAGCAGACCACCCAACTTGCTGCTCCATGTACAGAAAGAACATCATTTCATCTCCTATCTCTGTGCCTTCCTACTGACTGTTTCCTTTGTCCAAAATGAATGCCCGTCCATCTCATCTTGGCGTAGTAATCCTGGCTCCATTGAAGACTCCTCACAAGGGCAGTCACTCACACCAGCCAGGGAATATTTATTGAGTTCCTACTATGTGCTAGTCACTGGGCCAAACATGAGCATACAGACATGGAAATAAGACAGTCCCTGTATTCGAGAACCTTTCATTTCCTGATGCCCCTAACTATTAAATTTTTTTTTTCTTTTTCTTTTTGCTTTTTGCTGAGGCAATTGAAGTTAAGTGACTTGCCCAGGGTCACACAGCTAGGACGTGTCTGAGATCAGATTTGAACTCAGGTCCTCCTGCCTTAAAAGGGCAAGTGCTCTATTCACTACACCACCTAGCTGCCCCGCCATTAGTATTCTTAACTGCTCCCCAAAGACCATATTACGTGACTGTCAAGCAGTATTGGATTCAAGAATATTAGTGACAATTCTCTGAAAAAGACTCATTCTTCACCAGACCATGACTGCAGAGAGTAAGAATGATCATTATGGATATTTGGTCCAATGAGCTTGCAGGCTCCTTGAGAAGACATAGCTTTCACCAAGATCTAATCACTTCCGCCGACAGGCAGTGTGGTATAGTGGTTAGAGGGATGGCTTTTAAGCAAGGGAGATTAGGACCCCATTTCAGCACACTGGCTATATGATCTTAGTAAGTCACTTAACATCTGGGTGACAGGTACAGTTCGCTTAGAATCAAAATTGCAGAGAAGATGCCACTTCCTCTCCAGTCACTTCCCCACAGTCCCTTGGCCACAGTGCCTCCTGCCGAGCTCTGAATGCCATCCCCAAATGCTATAGTGCCCAACGTGGACCTGGCTTTGAATGAATGGCCTCTTGGTCCCGAGATAATCTGATCCTCATGGTGACCAGAGAGAAGATGGCGACCCTTCCTTTCACTGGGCTGGCTCTGAGGGCACTTAGATTTGTGAGATGGCTGGATACTTTCCCAAGACCCTGGTTTTGGGGGTTGTGTGCTTTGGCAGTCTCAAGATGCTGGGGCAGCTGGGAGAGGAGAACAAGCTTCTTGTGCTCTGAGATCCCCCCTCACTTTCCTAAGTCAGGGACCTAATTATTCTCCCCTAAAGTAGACAAAAAGTCGGACCCAAAGTCAGACCCAACCAATAAGTATTTACTGACTGTCTACTCTGTGTGCCAAGCATTCTCCTTCTTGGTACATTCTTAGCCCGATCAGTTGGGCAACGCATTTCTTTATTAAGCACCTGTTTGGAGCCAGGTACCACCCAGGACACTGGGGCAAAGGACTGGATATGTGACTTCGGTAGTTCAGCAAACACCTTGGAGAAGTTCCTTCAGTATCAAAGGAGATCATATGTACAGTGCCTGTACACAGTAGGTGCTTAATCAATGCTCATCCTTTCCCCCTTCCCATTCTACCCAGTTCTTCTCTACCACTTAGAGTTGCCCGGGCCCCCGGGGGTAGCGTGGGGGGCACTGTACACACAGGGTGGGCACTAAAGTCAAATTCTGACTCTTGCTCTGAAACTGGCTGCCTTACACTGGGAATACAAGACCAAATGCCCAGCCCGCCCCACCCCCAGCCTGCAGGGACTTCACATTTTATCAGACAAAGACTTCCTCCCAGAATCCTTCTGCTCTCGAAGGAAAAAAAACAAGGCAGGTCAACTGCAGTCCAGGAAGATTGAAAAGCTGCAATACGCACCCACAGTAGCTTTAGAATTGGTTCTACACACACACACAGACACACAGACACACAACACACTACACACACAGACACACAACACATACTACATGCACAAACACACACACTACACTACACTACACACACAGAAACACAGAGACACACAACACACTACACACACACAATACAGACACACAACACATACTACATGCACAAATACACACACTACACTACACACACTACATGCACACACATACACTAGACACACACTAAACTACAGACACATACATACCACACACACACTACAGACACTACATGCACAAATACACACACACACTAGACACACACTACATGTATGCTACAGACACACACACACACACACACACGCACACACACACACACCCTCCCCCCATGGACAATGGTGGGAATGGGACATAATGGTCCCTTTCCTGGTGGGACAGGTGGAGGCAGATCTCAGAGGCTCCCAGGCTCCCCGCCTCTCTCTGAGAGCTGGGTCTTTATGCAAAGTTTGGCTGCAGCCTCCAGAGGCAGTGACCACATCCTCCCCATCAGCTCCTCGCCTTCTCTGTGCTTCGTTGGCACAGCCCGGGGTCAGCCCTGCCTGCTGTTGCCCAATTCTGTCCCAGAGCGGATGGCCAAAGGGGCCGAGCCAAGCTGTTTGCCCAAGAGGCTGCCCCTGTGCCCGGGGCCTCCCCGGCTGGGCACAAGGGTGCTTGGGAGCCCTGACCAGAACAGCCCTGATGTGAGAAGAGACTGAGAGCTGCAGGAAATAGTGTGGGGGAGGAGGCCAGTCTCCCTGCAAACCCCAATGACAGCCTGCTCTTGTACCAGCGCTTGCTCAGAGCCGCTCCTGAGCTCTCAAGGGCCCGGACACTGCAGGGGATTTCTCAGCCTTGTTTCCTCCTCAGATGATCCAGACTTCCTGTCTGACACCATCCAGCATGCTGTCTATAGCCGCCCCTGCCAGCCTGCCATCCCCAGGCTGGGCAAAACCCTCAGGGCTGGCAGGCCAAACAAAGGGAAAGTGGGCCCTGGGAAAGGGGTCCTGTCTGTGCTGGCTGGGCCAAGGCTGGGCTCATGGGCAAAGAGATCCAATATGTACCAGGCAGCAGCCCTCCCCACTGGAGGGCCTCGTGTCCCCAGGTCATAGAGCAGGGGACCAGCAGGACAGGGGGAAGACCCAGGGCCGCCCAGGGCCGGGCTCCAGTGCACCAGGCTACCCGGGTGACTCAGGCCCCAGATGTCCCAGGTCATGGGCCAGACCTCTGCATTGTGGATACTACCTGCTGTTTCCTCTCCCATGAAACCTCTGTCAGGGGAGAGTCTCCAGGGTCCGGGACAGGGAACCATGTGCCATTGCTCAAAACGGGGAGATGAATACATGCAGCGCCACACCAAGAGGTCTCCATTGATCTCCCTCCCTCCCTGCCCCATCTCTCTGTCTCTGTCTCTGCTCTGTCCTCTCTCTTTCTCTCTCCCTCCCTCCCTTCTTCCCTCCCTCTCTCTTTCTCTTCTTCCTTTCATTCTTTTTCTCTACCTTTCTCTCTTCTTTTACTCTTTCTTTTCTTTCTTTCCTTTATTCTTTCTTTTCTTTCTTTCTTTTTTCTTTTCCTTTTTCTTCCTTCCTTCCTTCCTTCTTTCTTTCTTTCTTTCTTTCTTTCTTTCTTTCTTTCTTTCTTTCTTTCTTTCTTTCTTTCTTTTTCTTTCTTTCTTTCTTTCTTTCTTTCTTTCTTTCTTTCTTTCTTTCTTTCTTTCTTTCTTTCTTTCTTTCTTTCTTCCTTCTTTCTTTTTTCTTTCTTTCTTTCTGTCTCCTTTTTTTCTTTCTCTCCCTCTCTCTCTCTCTTTCCTTCCTATTTTAAAAAGTTTGCTTTATTTTTTAAATGAAAACACCAAGATATAGAATTTGAAACATACAGACAGATGTAAATTCTAACACTGAAAATTTAATAGGAGCAGGTTAGACAGGGTCCCAGCACGTCCCTGCTTGGGTCTTATGAAGGTGATAAACGGTGGGATCACCATAGTCCCATATGGTCCAATACCCTCACTGCAGCCTTCCCTCCCTCTTCCCTTCCTTTCTTCCCCATTAGAGCCCAGCTTCCAAACTAGCTGTTGTATCCAGGGAAAAGGGACTAACTGGATAAAGGCGGCGACTCCATCTGGGTGTTGGCCCCTTGAGACAAGAAAGATCCTATGCAAGATGATGGGGACCCTTCAGAGTTCCTCTTTCTTTGTGCTACAAAGAACGTTACTTTGTCTTCTTCTGCGTCCCCTTCCTCACAATTGATTTGGCAAATGGCACCCAGGTACCAGTGTTTGAGCTCTCATTGTGGGTGCCAGCCTGGCACTTCTTGGGCCACCTTACAGGAGTAAGCTCCATATCTGGGCACCAGGGGACCCAGAGGATGTTTGGAGCGCCCCAAGGCCATTCCACTAGGAAGGGAGGAAGGAAGACCCAGCTTTGGGGTTCTAGGTGGGAGTCTGGCAGAACTTCTGTAGAGAGAACAGGCAGCTGGGCCTAGAGGCTTCATCTTCTTGTGTCGCGGAACCCCAAATCTGAGAGAACCTTCACATCTCAGAGGGAGAAGGGGCCATCTCAGGGCCGGGGGCTTTTAACCTAATTTGTGGTAGTTTGTGGAAACCGATGGATCTTCTCAGAATAATGTTTTTAAGCAGTTGAAGGAAATGTAAAGTTCAGTTCTAAGTTGCTGAAAATAAAGACGTAATTTTTCCTTCTCATCTAATGTCAGAGACCTCTGAGATCTCTGCATGGAGCCCTTGGGAGACCAGAGGAGCCGGGGGAAAAGCCTGAAATCTGGACCAATGCCCTCTCCCCCGGCAGGAGCTGGATCTTGCTTAAGGTCACATAGTCAGCAATGAACGGAGCTGGGCTTTGAAGCCGGGCCTCCTGGATCCCAGGATTGTGACGGGCACATGCGAAGAGCTTCATGGGTGACTGCTAGCCTGAGTGCCTCCTGGAGTTGGGCATCGGCCATCACTCTGAAGCCGCCCGTTCCTTCTGCCTTCCTAACTTCAGAGAGATTCGAGCCAGGGGCAAACTCCTGAGTGAACAGCACGGCATGTGATTGGCCGATCCTGTTTTTTTCTACCAAGAATGAACCTTAATGCCTGGCACACAGCAAGCACTTAATATATGCTTATTTATTAACTGATTTAAGCCAGAATGGCACCTGAAAGTGATGGTGTTCATGTACCATAAACCATCAAGGGTCTGGCGTGAGAGGTGATGGGGACACTCTGACAAGGGGGACATCACTGAATCTCAGAGAAAGAGTGATAGAAAGGAGAAGGGGCAAAGAAGTTTAGGTGTTTGAGAGAAGCCCTGGATAAGAATGTTGTTCATCCTTCCTTCTCAAAGAGAGTCAGTGACATCAGGAGGGCGATGTCTCAATGTCTCAACTTGATGTGTTGGATTTAAGTGATTTAAGTGCAGAGCTGGGCAAAGCCACCAGCCTCGGTCTCTCCTCCACTGGCAAGAGGTCAAGATAATTGGTGACAGCTCAGGATGCAGTGTTTGATCTTCTTAATTAATTAAGTTCTTTCCCAAATCTCAGTTTGTCTGAGGAGAACATGGAAAGGACAGGAGGGGAGAGTCCACCCCCCCCCCCAGGATGGCCAGAGTGGTACTTCTTATTTATTTATTTTTGGCTATTTTCATTTTGGAGGGTGTGGAGGGTGGGGAGGCAATCAGGCTAAGTGATTTGCCAGGGTCACACAGCTAATGTCTGAGGCCAGATTTGAGTTATTCTCCTGATTCCAGGGCCCAGAGTCTATCCACTGCACCACCTGGCTGCCCCAGGGGGTTGTTTTCCAAGTGTTAGCTGCGTCCTTTATTTCGACATCACCTAGACTTAGCCTGGTAATTCTTTTCCTTCCTTCCTAGATGGCAACCCTTCATAACCTAGAATTGCAAGAGAGAAATAAAAGAGAGAGACAGAGAGACAGAGACAGAGACAGAGAGAGAGGGAGAGAGAGAGAGAGACAGAGAGACAGAGGGAGGGAGCGAGGGAGAGGGAGAGAAAGGGAGGGAGGGAGAGGGAGAGAGACAGAAACAGAGACAGAGACAGAGAGAGAGACACACACACACAGACAGAGAGACAGAGACAGAGAGAGACAGAGAGAGAGGGAGACGGAGAGACACAGAGAGAAACTGGGATGGAGAGAGAGACAGAGAAGGAAGGAAGGAAGGGAGGGAGGGAGGGAGGGAGGGAGGCAAAGAAGATAGATACTCATCCATCAATAGCATCTGAACTATGAGGAAGTCCCTGAAACCAGATGAGCCCTGAGTCACATGGGATAGCATCAGTGACAATGGAGCCGCCATAATTTGGACACTAAGGCTTCAGTCACTAAGGGGCCACATATGGAAATGGAGGTGGGACAAGAGGCTTGACCAGAGCAGGTCCCAGCAGAAGACATTTATCCTGGAGGTGATGTAATCTTGAGAAGTCTCTGCTCCAGCCCAAGAGGGCCAAATGTGCCCAATCTCATCCTGCACAGGGGGCCTTCCCATCTGGGCACACACCCTGCCCCATGCTGAGAAAGGCTGGCTTCTCCCCATTAACATCCTGCTCCTTTCACGACTAGTTCATGGAACGCCTTCTGTCCGAAGCCTTCCCAGAGTCCTCTTCTCCTTCCTCCAGAGGTTCATCCTTTCTTGAATTTCTCTGTGCACTCGTGTCACTCTGATTTGTATAGGAGGTATGTGTGGGCACTGCCCCACTCCTTGGTGTTCCAGTGGCACCACATTGTGACAACTGATTCCCTGGGTCAGGGCCAGCCCACACAGCAGGGTCTGGGCTCAGTCTGGGGGGGGGGAAGGGAGAGAAAGAGACAGAGACAGAGAGACAGAGACAGAGAGAGACAGAGACAGAGATAGAGACAGAGAGAGACACAGAGAGAGAGACAGACAGAGACAGAGAGAGAGAGACAGAGACAGAGACAGAGAGACACACACACACACAGAGGCAGACAGAGACAGAGAGAGAGACAGAGACAGAGACACACAGAGAGAGACAGACAGAGACAGAGACAGAGAGAAACAGAGAGAGACACACAGAGAGAGAGACAGAGAGAGACAGAGAGACAGAGACAGACATAGAGACAGAGAGACAGAGAGACACACAGAGAGAGACAGAGACAGAGATAGAGAGACAGAGAGAGACAGAGAGAGAGACACAGAGAGAAAGACAGAGACAGAGAGAGAGACAGAGACAGAGAGACAGATAAAGATAGAAAGAGAGGGAGAGGGGGGGACAGAGGCAGAGACACACAGAGCGCCATGAGGTAGAGGCTAAAGAGATGGGCAGGAGTCCAGAGGGGAGGAGTTGGCCCAGCCTTGCACTCGGCCCCGAAGGCTTGCCCACACTCACAGCCCCTCCCTGGCAGAGGGCAGAGATGCCCACATGCCCCCTGGCAGGCCCCAGACTGCTGGTTGCAGCTTGGAGGAGGCCACGGCCTTTTTCTTACCGGACACTTTTCCCCAGTCCCCTCAGGAAGCCCCCCCACCCCGGCTTCTCGATGACCCTAGAATAAAATGTGACCCCTTCCGGCTTTTCAGGCCTCCCCTCTCCTCCGGCCCCCCTTCCCCATCTCCTTCCTCCACTTTTCTTCCTGCTTTCTCCATTTCTCCCTCTTCCTCTCTTCCTCCCTCCCTTTCCCTCTCCTCCTCCCTCTCTTCCTCCCTTTCTTCCCCCTCCCCCATCCTCTCTTCCTTCCTCCCCTTCCTTCTCTTCCTCTCTCTCTTTCCCTCTCCCCTCCCTCTCTTCCTCCCTCCCCTTTTCTCTTCCCCTCCCTTTTCTTTTTTCTCTTTCCCCTCTCTCTCTTTTCCTCCCTCCCCTTTGTTCTCTTCCTCCCTCTCTTTTCTTCTCCTCTCTCCTTCTTCCTCCCTTCCCTTTTTTCTCCCTCTCCCTCTCTTCCTCCCCTCCCCCTCCTCTTTTCCTCCCTCCCCCCAGCTTTCTCGGCTGAATCCTATCAGTTTTCTTTAGACTGTCTTAGGAATCTCTAATCTGAAGGGATCCCCTGGTCCCAGAGGCCCCCAAGTCTTCAGAGAAGAATGGGGGTGAGGGTGGGGGAGGGGCCGGGGTGGCTAGGCTGGGTCTCACAGGCCTGGGGAAACTGTCACCAGCTGTGGTTAGCACCTTGTACCGTCACATGGACAGACTTTCTCTGAAATGAGCTTCTAAGAAACATTCAGGGCTCCTCCGGCCCCAGCCCCCCTCAGGTCTGAGAAGCCGCGCCTGGCTGTGGGGGGCAGTGCCGGAGGCCCCAAGACTCTGGGCCTACAATGCCCGCTCCCATTGCCCCTCCTTCCTCCCTGGGTCTCCCTGCCAGTGCTTGGAGGAAAGGGATGGGGGGCATCTTTCTCAGCGGCAGAATCCCCCCTTTTCTTCCTGTCTCCTGAGGAGGCCAGAGCAGAGACTGGGGAGGGCCTGGTGGTTGGAACAAAGGGGAGAGGCCATGGGGCACCCAGGTTTTCCAAGACTGGCACGGGTCGGATTTTCTGGGGGGAAGCAACAGGAAGCAGTGGGGAAAGCTGATGCTCAGACCTTCCTCTGACACCTCCTCGCTGTGAGCCTCAGTTTTCCCCATCTGTAAAATAGGATTGATGAGACCTATAATATCAGCTGTACCCTAGAAGAGGGAAGAGCAGAACAGGTAGCAAGAGTGACAGGGCAAGGGGGGCCGGGCCGGGGACGGGCTTCCTCTCCAGACCATTCCTGGGTCTTGGGGTTTGCTATTCAAATTCAGGCAGCTCCCTGTTTCCACCCATCCCACACCCCATTTCCCCAGAATCACAGAAAACAGCAGGGGAGAGCTGGCAGGGACCCCTCACTATAGATGAGGAAATGCACAGAGAGGTTAAGGAGCTAGCCCCAATCACACAGCTCCTTCCTGTCTGAGGTGAGACCTGAACCCAGCCCTCCCTCCCTCCTACCCAGCTGGGCCCTAACCTAAGGCTATCCCACTGGCAATGTTGACCTATGAGAACGGACCTTGTTGAGACGCTGCCGAAGGTCACTGTCACAGGGTGGCCATCTCCCTCCTTTGGCCAGGGAACTTCTCTGGTTCTCGGGGCAGCCCTGGGGGAGAGCGCCCAGCGTAGCCCTCTGGGAGCCACGGAAGAACTTCCGGGAGAACCCCAGCTCGCCCGGTGCCATCGCTGCCCTTTCTGTAGCCCTCTGTCCTACTTGGGCTTGTTGGCAGCTAGCTGTGGGCCACCAGGAAGGGAAGTCCCGGGCACAGGATTATGTCTATTGGACTAATTGCCTCCGGGCTGGAAGGATGGCTTGCTGTGGAGTCCAGGACCTGGGTTCAAACCCAAGCTGGTCACTTAGTACCTGGTAGCCTTAGTCCCGTAACCTCCCTGGGCCTCAGTTTATTCATCTGTAAAAGGAGGGGATTGCCCTCGATTTCTAGAGGTCTCTTCCAGCTCTGGTGGACAATCCTGTAGTGTGTGTTACCCCAGCGGGGTAGTGCTGAGGAGAGACCCTTGGAGGACGAGTTCAAATCCCGCCTCAGACACTTCCTAGCTGAGGACGATAATGGCTCCCAGTGTGAGAGGATCCAGGGGCACCAGCACAGTGTCTGGTGGGCAGCAGATGCCACCTTCTCCGTGGGCATCTCCTCTGCCTTGTTAGAACAGAACCTCCGTAAGGGCAGAGACCATTGTTCACCTTTGAACCATTTAGCTGATGCTTATTGACCGACTGTGAGACAGCTGGTGCGAGTTAGGGGGGATGCCTGAGAAAAGGAGGGAGGAAGAGACCTCCACCATGTGGGGGGGGCTCACCCAGGAGCGGGCAGCTCCCCCCTTGGACCCTCCGGAGTTCTCTAGGGCTCAGAGATGGATTGGAGGGCCTGTCTGCTGGCTCCAGATAAGGCTTCAAACAGGAGGAAGGCCATCATCAAGTCCCCAGAAGCTATAAATCAGTGTGGGGTTTTTGCTGGTGACTGTGTCCCTGAGAACAAAGAGAGGCACAGGAAGTGGGAGCGGGAGGCAGCCTGCTCTCCTTTCAGCCTCTCCTTCTCACTCAGTTTCTCCTGGATGACAACAGCGTTCATATTTAGAAGGCCCTTCGCTCTCTACCAATAACTTTCTTCTTTTTTAATTTTATTTTTTTTTATTAGAGCTTTTTCTTTTCAAAACATGCGTGGATGATTTTTCAACACTAACCCCAAAACCTTGTGCTCCAATCCCCCCCCCCTTCTCTTACCCTCTCCCCTAGATTCTGTCAATACTTTTCTTGGAAGGATTCTGGGAACAGAAGCAGAGGCTCAGAAATAAAAGCTGGACTGGTCGGCCGGTAAGAGGGGGCTCTCCAGGCAATATCAATCAATACACGCTCAGTAAGGGTCAAGCACAGTGCTGCGAGGAAAGGCAAAAGATCCTCCCTGGGTTCAAGGAGCCCATAATTGAATGGAGGCAAACATGCATGTGCAATCCAGCTACGGATGGACTGAAAAGGAAATAAACTAAGGGGGACTGGTGAGGGCTTCCTGGAGAAGGGGGGATTTGGCTGGGCTTTGAGAGGAAGTCAGAGGAGCCAGGAAATGTAACTTAATTGCTTTGCAAAGGTGAGAATTGAGATGCTACTTGGGGAAAATTTTTCTGACAATTCAGATATCTCACAGAGAAAGAGTGGCTTTGGGAGGTGGTTAATTAGGGGGCTGCATGGGTCCCCACAGGGAGGAGTTGAGGAGGGGCGGTGCCTTTGAGGACCCTTCCAATGCTGAAAATCTCTTTGGTGAAAAATCTGGGAGCAGGGCTTAGCATCTGTTGCCATCCCATGACTGGCAATTTCCGCTTGTCCTTATTGCTCATTGGGATGCTGACGGGATCTCGTGGGATCGGCCTAGTGAGGAGGAGAAATCCTGCCCAGATCTCCCTTCCATTCACTCTCAAACTCAGCTAAGGAGCAGATGAACACATCTCTCTTTCAGGTCCCTTTTAAGGAGAAATCTTTAATGACTGAACAGGGTTTGGGAAGCTTTAGTCTCTGTTCCTTAGTTAGGTCAGTCCATAAACATTTATTAAGCACCTACTGTATGCCAGTTGCTATGCTATATACTCTCCAGGACAAAATTTAAAGTCAAGAAGTCAGAATTCTTCTCAGACATTAGCAATGGAACCATAGGAAAGCCACTTCACCTCTCAGCCTCAGTTTCCTTATCTGTTATAAAGGGACGATAGCCACAATGACCAGACGGTTTCTTGGAGGATCAAATGAGATATCACTGGTACTTTGCAAACATGAAAGTACTCTATAATGTGGGCTATTGTTATGGTATTGAGGATGGGGAAATGCCCCATCAGACAGACACAGCTGAGGTTTATAAATGTCATTTGGAAGATTATTGATTCATTTTTTGGTTGCTTTTATTTTGATCATTTTGGTGGTTAGTTTTCCTTCTCTTTAATTTTTTTTAACTTTTGAATTGAACAAATACCAAATAAAGTAAGCATGGCCACATAATAGCCACTAGCATTTCCAGAGATAGCTCTTTAAGGTTTTCAAAGCCCCTCACTGATATCTCATTCAATCTTCACCACAAACTTGGGATGTGGGCGCTATTACTTTACCCCCATTTTATAAATGACTAAAAAGAGTAAGGTGGCAGAAGTTAATGACTCAGGATCATACAACTCACTAGTAAGTGTCTGAGATCAAATTTGAACTCAGGTCTTCTTGACTCAGATAAGGAAACCGAGACAGATGGGATTAAGTTTAGTAAACTTATTACAAATACAGAAAAGGAAGAATTGGATTAGAAGAGTAATCTCTGGGGAGATGAGGGAAAGTCGCCATGTTGGTTAAGGGGACCAGTGAGCTTCCTTGGGAGCAGTGTGGAAGGCTGTCCATTTGTCAGAGATGCAGAAGAGGCATCCAGGCACTGAGATGGATCCTAAGGTTCCTTCCATCTCTAGGATAAAGGCCCACAGGGAGGCAGCCATTCTGTACAGCAGGTTTTGAAGCATTTTTTTTAAAGTCTGTGCTACAGTGACAGCCACATTGTGCATGATCCCTTGTGATAGACATCGCTCTTCTCTGCAATGCAATGATCTGAGACAGTTCTAAAAGACTCGTGATGGAAAATGCTATTCTCATCCAGAGAAAGAACTATGGAGTCTAAATGCAGATAGAAGCAGACTATTTTCACTTTTTCGTGTTTGTTTTTTTCTCTCTCATAGTTTTTCCTTTTTGTTCTGATTCTTCTTTTATAACATGACTAATGTGGAAATAGGTTCCCACAGTTGCATGTGTATAATCTATATCAGATAGCCTGCCATCTTGGAGAAGGAGGAGGAAGAAAAAAATTGAAATTCAAAATCTTAAAAAATTAATGTTGAAAACTATCTTTACATGTAATTGGAAAAATATCATTTATCCAAAAAAAAAAAGTCTGTGCTAATGGCCTTTCCTTGAAGTCTGAAGTACTCTGAGGGCTATTAACAAAGTGTTTAGTAGTCTGACTTAACAATTATTATTTTCTGGCCTTTCTCATTTGATGTATTTATATATAATATTACATATTATCTAATTATATGTTATATAATTAAATAAATGGAGTGGTAGCAGAGGGTGAAATGTTGGGTCATTTCTTTATGTTTAAAACTATTTTTCACTGGGAAAAGAGTATTATCATCAACAAAATATTTGTGGAACATAAAGTCATCAAAATAATTTGGATTTATTTATTTGTTTTTTGCTTTAGGAAAATGTCAGGACAGAAAACCATCAGCCCATTTGTTTTTTTTTTTTTAATTTTTTTAATTAAAACTTTTTATTTGCAAAACATGTATGGGTAATTCTTCAACACCGACCCTTACAAAGCTTTCTGTTACAAATTTCCACTCCTAGTTCCCTCCCCTCCCCTAGATGGCAGGATATCCACTACATGTTAATTATGTTAAAATACTTGACAAATCGAATATATGTATTCATATTTCCACCCTCATCATTGTTGTGCAAGAAAAATTGTATCTACAAGAAAAAAAATCAGAGAAAGGAAACCCAATGCAAGCAAACATCAATAGAGAGCATGAAAATGTTATGCTGTGGTCCACATTTCGCATCCCTCTCTCTGGGTGTATAAAGACTTTCTTCAGTGAACAATTGGAACTGGTTTGAAACATTTCATTGTTGAAGAGAGCCATGTCCATCAGAATCACCAGCCCATTTGGATGGTGTTTTATATATATATATAGATATAGATATATATAGATATAGATATATATATATATATAGATAGATAGGTAGATATAGATAGATAGATATATAAAATCTAGGCTAATCAAACTATATTTTTCCCCCATACTAAACTAAATTCTTAAAAACAAACGATAAATTAAATCTTTAATTGAAGCTTTATAGCCACATACTAGTTTCAGGTAAAATTTATAGTGCAGGAGAGTTGGATTTTTGAATGTTCTGCATATTATACTTTTGTACTTATTTTATGAGATGGGATGTAAGTTTTACATGACAGAAGTTTTAGTTATTTTGATTTTCTGACATTTGGGATCACATCTATAGGACCCGGCAGCTCACACTACGGGCTTTCGGTGGCCTTTCTTTCCTCCAGGAGTTGAGTTTTCAGGGAAAAAATTTCTTTTTCAGGTCAGTTGTCCCTTGAATTTGCTGAAGAGTCTTTCTGCTGCTGGAGGCCATGATTCTAGAAGCTGATCCTCCCTCATTCGATGAGGCAGTCACTGCCTCAGATGGAGAGTGTCTTTGTTCTTTATTGGGGACATGTTAAAGTCTCCTCGGGCTCTCCAGAAGAGTTGGATGGGGGTCTCCAGTTCTCAAACAATTCTGGCTATTAGGTGCATCGGCTTTATTATATGAAATGAGGTGTTAAACAAGCTCATAAGGACCCTTGTACAACCCACATCCCCTTTAGAAGTGGGAAAATTCACCCTCTGAATGAATGAGGATAGGAGCCTGGGCTGGAGTCAAGCAGTTTGAGAAACTGAGCTTTATGGAGCATAGACACGACCTAAGGGGGATAGAGGGAGAAGACTTGCTTTGGGCCTCCCCTTCCCTCGTAGGAATTTGCTGAACTTTCCTTGGACGGGTATAGCCTGTGTGTCTCCTCACAGGGAGAACTTTCTTGGCTGTGTAAGGGACTTCTCACCTGACAGAGGCCCAGAATCCAGGCTGGGCTGGAGGTGCAGAGAGTGCACATTTAGGTCTGGCTTATGACTTTGGGTCACAGTTTCCCCTTCCTGGGTCCCTTCCCATCCTATTCCTGGAAGCCCCAAGAGGGGCCCCATGGCTACTTTATAAGTGAAGGATTTTCTTGTGCCAGAGCAGCAGTGCCAATGGGAAGAACTTGGGAGCTGGGTCTGTCCCCCGCTCTGAGTCTCACTAGCCCCATGACCTTGGAAGACAGTTAATAAGGTTAATAAGACTGGCACTCTCTACCTACCTTACAGGGCATGGATGGGGAAAGCCTTCATAAATCTGAAAGCCCTAGATATGTGGATTAGGACAAATAGCTGTGTGGCCTGGATAGGACTTTTTCTGTCAGGATTGCTTGCCCTGAGGACATGAAAGGCTCACAGCCCAACATAATCGGGTTTATTCATGGTGGCCCCTGATGATCACCTCCTCTGACCGGCTCATTTTTATGACTCATTACTCTGCAGGGTACACAATAAGGAGAAATATAATCAATAAGCTCTGAAGTGCCTCCTAGGAGCCAGGCACTGGTTGTGGGGGTCCAAAGCAAAAAGCAAAACAAACCAGTTCCTGTCCTCCGAGAGCTTATATTCTAGTGGGGAAAACAACATATTCATGGACAAGTTCTCAGGTCGATCTGTGACCGCCTTGATTCAGAAGCTTTCTCCAAGGTGCAGACCAAAGCTCCTCCATAGCTGCTCCTCCTTGGATGTGTTCTCTCTCCCAGGGGAGACCTTCTGTGATTTTTCCTTAAAGAGGAAATTTTTCCTTAAAAAGGCTCCATGCTGCATTTCCTGGAGGACACATTTTATTCCTATTCTTCTTTACGTTCCTCACGTAGCACTTCTTATTTTTTGATGGGTCACAGCTAATGCAGAGAACATAAAAGGCTTCGTGTGAGGGGGGCACTAGAACTGAGCTCTGAAGCCAGCTGGGAGCTCTTAGAGACCAAGGGAGGACATGTCTAGATATAGGACACAGACCAGCGCAAAGGTGCAGAGATGGGAAATGGCGTATGGAGCAGCCAAACTGGCTGGTTGGACACAGAGGGCATGAAAGTGAATAAGGTACGCTAGGCTTGCGAGGGGCTTTCAAAGCCAAACAGAGGAGTTTTATCTTATCACTGACCTGTTCCAAAGCTGGTCAGTCAGCGGCCAGAATCCATGATTAAGCAATCAGCTCCATCAGGAGAGCTTTCCTTTAAAAAGTGACAGGAGCATTAGCTTGGTCCCGGAACCAGAATGATACTGTCAGTCCACCAAGGTCTACTCCTTTGATGGCAGGAGTCCAATGGAATGTAAAAGGATTCGACTGGAGTCAGTCGATGTCAGTAATGGAGCTGAAGACTGGCTTTGCTGCTTGAAGATGTCACTTCTTTCTCTGGACCTCAGTTTCCTCATCTGCAAAATGAAGATTAGGTGACCTCTGAAGAGACTTTTCAGCTCCAAGTCCTATGAACCTATGAGCCTGGCTTAAAGCAGTCACTTGGCCAACAGGCTCAGCCAAAGCTGTTCTGCCCAAGCACTCAGTCAAGCGATATTGGGGATTTCTCTTGTCAGCGACCAGATCTCACCCTCCTGTGGATGCAGCAGGTAGGAGGAGGTATCACTAGTACAAGAAGGCTGTACCTGAGGTGGAACGACAGGTGCCTCCAAGCAGAAGTATAGATGAGCGAGGGGACCAAAGTGGAAGTTCTAAGAGCAATAGACAATAGACAAAGCCAAGAGCACATGGCTAGTCCCAGCAGGCTTCTCTTTGACAGCCTAAAGACAGTGGGAAGGGAACACTCCGTTGGTTCCGGCTGCTTCACCTGCTGGGCTGGATCACTGAAATGGTACAGGGTGCGCCATGTTCTTCCAGAGCTCACCATTGGTTCGTGTGCTGCAATTTGGAACTATGTTCAAAAAGTTATCAAACTGTGCATACCCCTTGACCCAGCAGCATTTCTATTGGGCTTATATCCCAAAGAGATCTTGAAGGGGGGAAAAGGACCCACATATGCAAAAAATGTTTGTGGCAGCCCTTTTGTAGTGGCAAGAAACTGGAAACTGAAGGGATGCCCTTCAATTGGAGAGTGGCTGAATAAATTATGGTATATGAATGTTATGGAATATTATTGCTCTGTAAGAAACGACCAGCAGGACGATTTCAGAGAGGCCTGGAGAGACTTGCATGGACTGATGCTGAGTGAAGTGAGCAGGACCAGGAGATCATTATACACGGCCACAAGAAGACTATATGACGATCAATTCTGATGGACATGACTCTCTTCAAAGATGAAATGTTTCAGACCAGTTCCAGTTGTTCAGTGATGAAGAAAGCCATATACACCCAGAGAGAGGGATGTGAAATGTGGGCCACAACATAACATTTTCACGCTCTCTATTGATGTTTGCTTACATTATATTTTCCTTCTCAGAGTTTTTTTTTTCTTGTAGATCCGATTTCTCTTGTACAGCAATTTGACTATATAAATATGTATACACATATTTGATTTGTCAAGTATTTTAACATAATTAACATGTAGTAGACTTGCTGCCATCTAGGGGAGGGGGTTGGGGGAAGGAGGGAAAAATTTGTAACAGAAAGCTTTGCAAGGATGAGTTAAAAAATTACCCATGCGCATATTTTGCAAATAAAAAGCTTTAATAAAAAAAATAAATAAAACTAGGCTTTGGATGAATGAGCTACCTTGGGAGGCAAGGACCAGATTCCAGATAAGAAAGGCTTAAGGTTATCATCCTGGAGCCAAGAGAAGTCCAGAGAGGCGCTGGGAGGGGACCAGGCCAAAGTCACCAAAGTAAGACTCAGTCATAGGTAGGTAGAGCTAGGGTTGGAACTTGAGGCCAGGGAGGTTGTGGCTTTCCCAGGTCACAAAGGCTGTCCTAAGTATAAGAGCTGTGCTTCTTGCTTTGCTATTCAGATTGTGCCCACCCCAAGACCTTTGTGGGATGGCAGAAGCCACCTTGGTTTTGGTACAGAGTACAAAAAACAGCTAAATTAATGTGGTCTCAAGTTTGTCCACATTAACCTTATCAAGAGGTAATACCATGTAAGTAGTGTTGGCCAGGGAGACGGGAGGCCCTCTGAGAGCCTCAATTCATCTGCGTGACAGAGTCTTTTTTTAATGTTTATTCCCATCCCTGTAATTGGAGAGGCAGGAGTCAGTTATTACCCCTTGGGTTGTGCTGGACAATGGGAATCAGGGTTTGAAAGTGGCTCCTGGAAGTATAACAAGGGCTCGTTGATTAGGGTTTTGTACCAGAGGAGGGTGTTTCAATGCCATTAGGGCTCATTTTGTGGTTCTTCCTTCTCCATCCTCCCCACTCCAATGGGAGGGTTCCAGGACAACACAGCACTAGCAAGCCTACCCTCCCCCCAACTTTCCCTAGCTCAGAAATTGGCAGTTATGGCTTGGTGAGTGGCTCACCGCCTCGGTAGCTTAGCCTACTCCATTCTCTTGTTCTGTGATACCTTCTGGGCACAAATCCTTTTTCTAAAAAGAAAAAAAGCCAGGAGCTAGCTTTGTTGGTGACATTTAGAAATTAAAAGCCGGACACAAGAGGTTTTGTGTTTGTTAGCGGTTTCTTTAATAAAGCAGGCTAGACATTCCTCCAGTTAGGAAACTCCTACACACTCACCCCAATCAAGACACAGCTTTAGTGGCTTCCCGCAGAATGCTTCTCCGGTGCTGATGTTTCTTTCATGCAAGACCGGACCCAGTCCCATGGTACAGACAGTAAACACAGGGAGGTCCAGGTCTGTTTTAAGTCTCACATTCACTCATTCACACTGAAATACTACACAATGCATATTATTTCCTATGAGAATATGGCTGCTGTTGGACTTTAGGAGGAGGAGGTCATCTTTGGAAGAAGAAATCAGGTCATTTTAAAGTGGCAAATTCTTCCTTGACATCGTGGAACCTCATCAAGACGACTCTGGTTTCTCTCTCCAGTCTGCAGCTCTTAGACTCACTGCAGGGAGCTGAGTCTGCACTACATTTCCAGTCTGATCATATGACAGAATATATTTGAGATGCATGAGGACACGATAAAAAAGAAAAATATAAAGTTGACTAACAGGATTGACTTAAACCTTACTTATATAAAATGTGCTTTAAACTTAAAAAAAATCAAGACATGGTAGGTAGCATTAAACCAAAAGATTTCTAAGAACTGATTTCTAAGAAGTTATTGATACAGAACCCCCTCCCCCCAAAAGAAAAAAAAAACCTTAAAAACCAGCAAAAAAATTTTCATATTTTCAGGATTTAAAAAAAAAAAGAATGATTAAACATAAGTATCTGGTAAGAAAACAAAGAAGACTGAACCCTTTATCTTCCTTCATGGCACAGAGACTAGAGACACGAACAGTGTAGAAATAGAAAAAAAAAAAAGGGGGGGATCAGAAAAGTAAATCACTCCCTAAATGGGGAAGTGACATAAACTGAAAAGAACCCTCCTAACCTGTAGTTGTCTGGGATGGTGTTGTTCATGAGTTTTGCTTATTCCAGAACATCTCCTTCCTTAAAGGCAAAACAAAGAATACTTTGGGCTACAGAATAAACACTTCTGTTAGCTGGAAGGGTTAAGGCTTTAAGGGTTCAAAGAAATGGATAGTTTTTATCTGGTATATGAAGAAAAACAAAAACACCCCCTTGAGCCCCAAAAGCTGGAGATGAATAGGAAGCTGCCCCCCACAGCCAGGCTAAACTGCACCAAATCCAAACCAAACAGCTTGGTGCTGCCCTGAATGTCAGGCAGCTGAGCTGCTTCTGCTCAGGAAAGACCCTCACAGGATGACCTGCCAACTTAAGCAAGCAACGCCTGGGTCTCTCTGCCACGGCTCACAAGGCACAAGCAATCTTGGGCCAGGGTCTTGAAGACAGGACGCCTCTGCCATCAGGCACGAGCATCTGGTCATCTTGCACCCCAGCGTCCAGCCCGGTTAATTCCAAGCTCCCCAGGGGAGTTTCTCCCAGGGCTGAGCCACCTCCCACCAGAGTCAGTGCACAAACGGGGGGACAGATGCTCTAAGTCACACTGCCATAGGGCAGGAGTCGGGCAAACACTTTAGAGGTTTTTAAAGGCAGCAGTTTGGCAGAGCCCTTCCTGCACGTTCCCCTTCTGGTGGTACTGAGAGAACCATTTGTAATTAAGAGGTGATAACTACAATACTCAACACACCCGCCAAGCAAGGCTGGAATGCAGAACGAGGCTGTTATCTCGGCAAAAAGAAACACCTTATGCACTAAATGTTAGGGATGATTTTTCCTACTGGATGTTAAAAAAACAAATCCTGGAACAAATGAGATCTTCTCCATTATAGTCGGGCAATACCAAGGGGCCATTATCTCCTCTATCAAGGAGGACACGGGGTTATCGTCCAACTTGTCTGCAAGGTGAGGAGCAATAGGTTATAAAGTGCTTCTGTCAATGCAGTCGTACCTCAGTTCCTCCTCCTCCCATCTTCACGAGCCCATTAACCCAACAGAGGAATATTGCTTCCATAAACCCCACTCCCATCCGGGGGTCACAGTATTCGTAGACCACTGGCTGAGCGGACTGATCCTCTGACAAATGCTACTCTCGGGGAAGGAGCTGATGTGGATCCAGTTTGATCTATACCAAGATGCCGACTTCATTAAAGTCGGGGTAGCCGTTTACAAAAGGAAACTAGATAAGGCAAATGAAACATTTTTCTTTTTCAGTTCTCTTCTTTCCTTTAAAGAATTAGACTGCTAGTACGTAAGTCCGTTTCCTAAGATCATCTATTTTCCAAGCTATGGAAATTGATAAGTGGCCAGTTTCAGATCTTGTGTCCAAGACTTTGATGAGAAGGAGGAGTACTTAATCTCTGAATGCTCAGAAACCAATATGTCTAAGATTTAACTACCAAAGGAGCCAATTATCCCAACTCAGATGCCCAGCAAGGAAACTAGCCATCTGGGACGCCATCTCCCTTGGCCTAAGTTGTGGAATGTACATCTCGAATCCCTGTCTCTGCCCTCCCCGTGGCAGCTCCGTCTCTCTGCCTCCTGCCCTCACCATTGCTCCATTAGGGCAAAGGTGGTCATTGGGGGCAGGGGGCAGAGTGACGAGGAGAAAAAGGTGGGAAGGGTCCGATTGGGGATGGTAAGCCCATCCAGCCCTTCTCTTCAACCTTTTCTCTGGGACGAGGCATGGGAACTGAGAAATCCAGAAAAGCACAATTTTAAGCTCAGGTCTTGTGCTTCTGGCTTATTTTGAAAGAGGTTTGCTTTCTATCATTAATGGAAGTTAATTATAATTAACTTCCAACTTCAAGAATAGGAGTTTTCTTGTTGCTTTTGAAACAGCTTCAAATGGCCTGACTTTTTAATTTTGTGATATACTTTCAAGGTCTCTAATATGACTGCTATCCAAATGTGGGTGTGTGGAATGATAATGGCCAAGGGGGTCTTGCCCTGATTAGCCCAGCTGCTTAGAAATGTCTTATCCAAACCAGCTAAAAAATCTGGCTCCATAACACACCAAAACAAGATTCTGATCATTTCGTTCTAAATCTAGAAACCACAGGCATTTCCTATCAAGTCGGAAGGCCCTTGAGCCTAAGCTAGCTCAAGTTCTCCCTATTAAACCCACCCTTTGTCCTGCTCATTTTATTTTGATCACTGACGGGGCCTCTGAGGAAGAAGCACTCTGACTGGGACACAGATATGGGGAGAGGAGCCTTCCACGATGCCCTTCAACCCTGCCAGGCTGTGACACTCTAGTCCTCCTTCCAGATACAACGTAAGAATTACCGTCTCTTCTCCTGGCAGGATGAGGTCCCGGGAAGTGACTCCAGCGGCCGGGTTTGGGGTGCTGGCTTGGGTCAGCACTAAGCTGGAGCACGTGCCAGGCCTGATTCCAGTGAGGCTCAGGCCAGCCTAGGGAGACACTGGTGGGCATAGGCCAATTTTAGGGCCCTGTTGACTTAATTTTTATTCCTTTGGCAGTGCTCCAATGTACTGTGATCACCAAATATATGCTCTGAGTGACTATTAGGCTTTGGGGACTGTAGGCGTTAATCAGACCTCCGGAGTCCCAGGGCTGCAGGAGTCTCGGGCGAGGGACGTGGCACACTTAGACGTCCAGGGGGCTCACGATGGTGAAATCGGAATCCTTGCTGTTATTGCTGCTGTCATCATCATCGGGGCTGGAGCTCAGGGTGCTGGAGGACACAGATGTGCCCATCAGCGGGTCAGAGAACACCAGAGAGGCCCGAGAGAGTGACTCCGACTTCCCTGATGGGCCCTTGTGGGCACGGAGGGACTGAGGCCGGCCCGAGGCTGAGCTCCCGCTGCCCTCCTCCTCTTCTTTGGAAACCAGGATGTAATCGTCTGAACTCTTGCTGTCGGAGCTCCCGGGCAAAACAGCGGGGGTCTGAGGAACCAAAACACAAGGACTGGAGTTACACAAGAGAAGCCACGTAAAAGAGCGTCTGGGAGGGAAGGTCTCGCCCTTCCCTGGGCACGGGACCCTCCCCCTCAGAGAGGCTCGGAACTGGCAGTGACAGGTGGCCTGTGACATGGCCCTCTCACCGGCCCCGGGACAGCATTTCAGGGGGCTCCGGTGTAATGCGGTGTGGACTCATGTGCACATTTCTGTCTGTGCCTCAGGGTACGTCAGCGCACTCAGATCTATGGGCTAGCAGTCGCGTGTCCCTGAACCTCTCACCTCCTAGTTCACTAAACAAAGTTGGAAGGGACTGGGAGGGCCATTTATTCTAACCTCTCTTTCCTGGACAGATGAATCTGGGGTGCACGGGGTCAGGAGACACCCCAAGATTACAGCTGGCAACAGAACCGAGACTCTAACTTCCCGGCCTCTGTGTGCTGCCCTTCAACACTTCCTTAGCAGGTGGGCCAGAAGGACAAACAACTCATTGTTTTTACTATCATGGATTTAAAAGGAGGGAAAACAAGACTCTTCCTCGTGTTCCTGTAGCTCCAGCCTGGTTCTTCCTGCAGTCTTACTTCTACAGGCAGAGCGTCATATAGTCTCCATGCACAGAGATGCCCAGGACCATGGGCCACAGCCAACGTGGCCCACCACACCACCCAGGGAACATGGTCACTGTACCCCAGAGGAGCCGGTGCAAAGAAGGCAGGGAGCTGACCTGGACTTTAGTCAGAGAGCTCATTTAAAATCAGGGTTTTATTGACTCCCAACTTCTGAATTAGAGCTTTCCCCTCTAGACCACAGCACCCATGCCCCCTTCTTACATTAATTAGTCAGAGACTCAAGCAATTTTCTTGTTTAGTCTTAACAAAGACTGTGGCTACATAACCCAAAGAATATAAAAAAGGAAAAATGACAAATGCTGGAGGGGCTCTGGGGAGACAGATGAACTACTGGCGGAGCTATAAATGAATCCAGCCATTCTGGAAAGCAATTTGAAACTGTGCCAAAAAGGCTACTGAATTAAGCATAGCCTTTGACCGAGAGGTGCTGCTGTAGGTCTATAGTCCCAAAGAGATCAAGGAAGGAGGAAAAGGACTAATGTGTACAAAGGTCTTTCAAGTATTCTTTTTATGATGGCAAAGAACAGGAAACTGAGAGAGGGTGCCCATCATTTGGGGAATTGCTGAGCAAGTGACAGTATCTGAATGGCATGGAATACTCCTCTGCTGTAAGGGGATGATTTCAGGAAAACCTTGGGAGGACACATATGAACTGATGCAAAGGGAAGTATCAGAACGTCAACTATGTCAGAGAACATTTATATGATGGCAAAATGGAAAAGATAATCAACTATCAAAGAGTAACACTGATCAATGACAATTCTAAAGGACTTATTCAAAATCAAGCATGACGTCCAACTCTTCAAGTGAAGAATAAAGCATATCGTCTTCTCTTTCTCTATCCTTTCTTTTCTCTTCTCTCTTTCCCTCTCTCTTCTCCCATCTCTGTCTCTTTCTGTCTCCCCTCTCCCCTCCATGGTTGACTTGGAAATCTGTTTTGCATGATTCTATATATGTGGTTTTATATGGGTTTTGTTTTTCTGGCTTTTTCAATGGGCTGTGGAGGAGAAAGGGGAAAGGACAGAATTTAGAACAGCAAAAAACACTGAAATAACTAGATAAATAATTAAAGACCGGGAAATATGATCTTAACACAGATGAGTAAGACCACACAGTACTACAAAGCAGAATCCCAGGTGACTGTTTTTCTTCAGTTAAAACTGTCAGAAAATGTTATCAGGATGCACTAAGCAGCTCTGGCTAGTTATTGCTTCATTCTATCCTGCTGTCTGGGAAATCAAAGAACAATAAAGTTCAATTATACATATATATGTATATATCTATGCATGCATATTTAAACTTTAATTTAAACCCTTCATTTTCTGAAAAGTACTGTCCTTCTTTAATTATTCATTGGCTTGTAAGACTGGTTTTAGCTCCATTTCTTTCTTTACTGGGACTGTCAATTACCCTGTGGAATTTATGTGTTAGTGTCAATAATAATGATGATAATGACAACAAAAACAATAATATTAACTAATAATTATATGCTTCTAAGGTCCGTAATGTGCTTTACATATATTATTTCCTTTGATTCTCACAATAACTTAAGAAGTAGGTACAATTATCATCCCCATTTTACAGATGAGGGAAATGGGGCTCATAAAGATTAAGTGACTTGGCTAGAGTCACAGAGCTATGAAGTGTCTGAGGCAGAATCTGAACACAGGTCTTCCTGAATCTAGAATTCTATCTATTATGCTACACAGTCTCTTTTTCAAGAGAAAGGTTCCCTGAATAGAGTGAACAGTAGAAGTCAGGCATATAATTTATTTCCTATTATCCCAACAGACTCACGTTGTATAAACCAGTTTGGAGTATGAATCTCCTTGGACTATCTGAAAAAGTTGATTATCACCAGTTTTAGGACCTAAATAGTTTTCTATTTCCTTTTTTTTTTAAACTATCTCAGTTTCCCATTTCCTTTTTTTGACTATCTCAGTTTCCCAGAAATAACACTGAAGGGATCTGGATCTTTCCAACCTGTTGCTCCAACTATTTTAAATATACAAACACATTCACACACACACACACACACACACAGACACACACACTTAAGCAGATTTTAGTGTAAATAGCTTTACATCTGATATTTGGTGCCTCTTCAGAACATTTTTTTCTGTGATGAAAATTAGCTACTAGTAGCTGGTATTCGGTTATTCATGTGCTAAGCCAACAAGGCTCAATAAGCTTCTTTTGGCTTCTGGATAACAGTATTAGCAGCACCTTTATGGATCCACTTTCTAAATTAGTCAATTAACAACTACTTAGAAAAGATCAAGCCTTGGCAATGATACTCACAAAGGGTTAAAGTCAGGACTAAATGCCAATTGTCACTTGTGTGACTCATTTAACTTGAAATTTAGTTTCCTTATCTGAAAAACAATTGGTTTGGCTTAGACATTCTGAGTGCCTCTTTCACCTTCAAATCTAGAATTCTATGAAAGTACAGATTTTACCCCAAGTCAGGCAGCTGTACCTGACCCCACACAGATCTCTTGACTCCCTTTATCCTTATGAATAGCAGTGACTCAATAAATAGATGTTGATTGATTAGATTATCATTATAATTGGACTTGATGGAATAAATAACCAGTACCTGAAACTTCAGAAATCAAATAAATTTAAAGCCACATTAACAAGAACCCACTGAAGGTAATAAGTTTTGTGTGTCCTGAGAGGGAGTGTGGTATGCTGGGAAGAACAATGGATGGCTAGGGGTCACGGACCGAATCTAAGCTCTGCTATTGGCTACTCGTGTCTAGAGCAAGATAACGTCATGAGCTGCAGAATGGACATCAAGAGTCAGGATGGTGCAGCAGATAAAGGATGGCTTCAGGTACTTCTTCTGACACTGACTAGATGTGTGACCACAGTCAAATCCCTGAATCCCTCGGTCCCCAAGGCAACAACCAAAGATAGGAAGTTACAGTTGAACTGCTGATCTGCAATGGAGACACAAGTTTCCAGACCAGGATTTCTCTACAATAATGAAATCATGATTTGAATCAAAAAAACCCCAACAACTTTACCCATATCTCTCTGTTTTGGGGTTCAGGTGAGATTGAATGTAAACCTCAAAGGGAAATCAGTGTTATTATTTTATTGATGTAAATTCATAGTCTGGGCCTTTATGAAAAGGTAGAATGAGAACCATCCCCATTCTTAACATTAACAGAACTAGGAATATTATTAATAACTAAATGAAACTCCATAAGAATCAACAGACAGAAAGCAATGGCTTTTATGCTTGTGTTATTCCACAGCAGAGAAAAAAATAACAGAGATATTTTGCTGAAAAATCATCTAATAAAGGGAAACATTAAATTAGTGCTTACACTTCTTAGAGACCTCATCTGTAATTATTTCTTTTAAAAAGGAACTGATCTACATGTCACTTCCCTGAAACTAGAAACCATGATATTTCTGTTTGTTTTTTAAAACAATGATTTGATATTTTAAAGGGATAGGGAGAGACCATGTGATTTCTTTGGTACAGGCTAATTCATAGGGGCAGAAGCTCCCTCCACCAGTGCAAGGCAGTGGATTCTCTACAGCTTGGAGTTGCCCCAATCTCTTGTGGGATGAAATGCCTCTCCCTGAACTCAGTCCTTCCTGGCTTGAAGCTTGGCTTCTGATCCAAGGAGTCATGCTGACTCTTTAAAAACATCCTTCTGAGAAGGGGTCCCTGAGGCTTCACCAGATTGACTGCTCCTGGAGGTCATGACATATACAAGAATGGAGGAGATCCTTGCCTAACATTTATACTTAAAATGTAATGAGTATATTTTATTTACCTTGTGGCATAATCAAACATATTGTCAAATTTCTATGTTGTTTTAATTGTATAATCTTTTCAATTGGACTTATAAAAGATGGCACTAAATCCTTGCATTTTGGAGCTAGAAAAAACCCTGGAAAATGCTCATGGAGAGAAGAGGTCTAGGGGGCAGACCATCTGCCAAAAGTGGTAAAGCAAGTTACTGACAGGGCCCGGATCGGAGCTCATTTCTGGATAATGACATGGATATAGAAGAGACGGGGGAACAATGTGATGGATTTCTATATGTCATCAGGACCTTTATCAGTGATGAGAAAGATAACCCAGCCCAGTGTAAGGCCTTAGTCTTTTTGATATATGTCATGGCTTCCTTGGGCACTCAATCTGGTCAACCCTTCTCAGAAGGATATTTTTAAAAGCATCAAATAAAAACCAAAAGATTACAGAGGAAGCCAATTAGGCTGAAATAAAGGGGTAATTTTTTCCTATCCAAATTTAAAGATTCCATGACATTTAGTCATGGATCCCTGTGTTAAGCACTCCACCTTTAGCCAATATTTCTTTTCTTCAACATCTTGCCAGCAACTTAACCATAAGCTAAAGGGTAACAGGTTCTTGGAGCATTTCTGTGATGGAAATAGCATTGATAAGTTTGTTTCTTAAAATAATGAAATGCAGCAGAAAGGTTTTACTGTTTTCATTTTTTACCCCTCTGCCCCTGAGATTTCATCAGCATAGAAATTACCCATGAGGAACTTGCTTTACCTTTGTAGCTCAGTATCTACTCTGCAACTCGTATCATCAAAGATAGTAACATTTTCAATGTTATAATGAGTTAGTGACATTTCAGCAATAAACCCTTTGTGATAGAGGTGAAAGTTTGCCCTGTGATGTTTAATTGTGAGACAGCTTGACCTTTTAGGATAGAATACACGGGAAACCAATAAATTAAAATCCATCCATTTATCTGCAAGTTTACAGGCCCTAGATTAATAACTCCTGACTAATAGATCTAATGCTGCTAGCAGAAAAGGCATGTAAATCACCCTTTTCAAATATCTGTGCTTTTGACACCTTTACAGTGATAGGATCACAGTAAGAGAGACCTTGAAAAATCTTTCCTATGGCACAAAGCCTGACAAAATGGGAGAAAGACAAAATTATTTGAGTTACTATGAAACTGTATCTTCATAGCTCCTAAACATTGTAGTTACAGCATAGTATAATTTTTTTGTATATCTTCTGGACACATTAATATGGCCATGTCAATACAGTGGGGGATTCCTATAGGCTAGAAAAAGGAAGGGGGTAATTGATAAAATCTTTGAATCAGTCAATCAATAAACAAATATTTATTGTTATTAAACTTCACTATATACAGGCCCTTGTGCTAAGTGCTAAGGGTATAAAAAGAAGCAAAAGTCAGTCCCTGCCTTCAATCAAGTGGGGAAAAATATGAAGAAGATTTAAAGAAAAAAAGAAATCTATAATGCAAGATAAAAAAGAAATAATAAATAATAACATGTTGATTTTGTAGAACACTAATTGTACATTTTATATTTTGAAAATAGGTTGTTTTAGAAGTCACTTGAGGCAGTCAGGTTTAAATCCTTAAATCCTAAAATTAAAGATCATATTAAATTCAAAAGTAAAGTAATTAATTTTAAATCACATAACATAAATGCATCAAAATATAAACTGCCCAGGCACTGATGCAAAAACCCATTTTTGCTGTACCTAAGGTAAATTTTAATAATCTCGTACTAATGAAATCATTACCTGAGAGCAAGGAAGATTGTGGCAATGATATTTGGTTCATTTAAGTTTTCAAATATGATTACTGAGTTCTTATACACTTTTTCATGATTTAGTTTAAAAATCCCTCTACTCAAAATATGAAATACTAAAATATGAAACACTAAAGCTTGCTTAAGGTGGGATGGAAAGAGTAAACTTGGACCTTGCACAGTGTACAAAGCTGACCACATGTGAAACCTAAATTCATTTCAGAAAACATTAACTTTATCAGAGGGAAAAAACCCCACCACTCAATGTTTTGTAACCCTAAGTACATGTTCTTGAGAATAGTTATGAACATCAAATTTAAAAACAGCTTATACCAAAACTAAAAAAAAAAAAAATTAAAAATAAATTCTTTCTTTGTGATCCAGCATCTGTCTTAATTGAGCTGTTTTCATCTACTGACCACATCCCTCCCTTTCTCAGAAACCCTTCTGGGCTCCCCTGGTCTTGGCCCTGGACACACAGAGCTCTCTGGGACCTGGCTCCACCTACGCTCCCATTACCCCAGTCTTTTCTCGCACTGTTCCAACCACAGTGGACAATCCCTGCCTGTGCGGCCTTACAGCTGCCCTTCTAATCTCCCTGATAAAACCACAGCCAGCTCACACGCTCCCTGATTTAACTTTGCCCTTCTTCTACCTGGAAAAGACCCCTCCCCTATGAATCCCCCATCCCCTCTCCTGTGATTCTGTGCCCCCAGGCCTTGGAAGAGACCATGGGCTCCCACTCCGGTTCTGGGGCAGAGGGTGCTCAAAGAGCATTTGCTGAGTGAATGGTTCAGACATAGATTATGGGGAATGCAGAAGCATGAGGGGAATGAAAACTCTTGCAACCTTAATGCACTGCAGCAGTGTGTAGTCCCGACACTCACAGAATCCAAGCTGGTGGGACCCTCCCCAAACCTTTTTATAAAGAACATGTGCCAGGGGCTTTCTGTCTCAGAGTGTGAGAAGGGAAAATGGCACCGGCTGGACAGACAAGCGTGGGGCAGCATCGCACTCTTCCAGGGTGCCCAGACAGACTGTCAGCTCCGAGGGGGTGGGGGTGTCTGATCTAAGGTCCGGATCTCCTCGAGCGCTTGGCTCAGTACCCCGCGGAGGACAAACATTCTCTACTGTCACCTCTGTGTCTCCCCACGTACTCGAGGGCCACTCCCCAAGCCCATCTCACTCGGGGCTCCCGTACCTGCTGGGGTGCCTGGAAATGCTGCTTCCACGCCGGGTCAGTGGGGAGGCCGTCACCTTCGGCCGAGGCTTGGTGCTGGCTGCTGGAGCAGTAATGGTCATCTGCTATGGTGATCTGCTCATTCTCTTCAGCTTCCAGCTGGCTCTGGTTGAAGCGGAGGGAACCTTTTAGAATATCTTTGATCTGTTGTTAAACAGGAGGAAAAGAAATGAAAACACTTAATAAAACTTTTTGTGTCTTTTTGAAATAGTAGCTCCATCTTTGCTACATGAATTTTCTTCTTAAAGGCTGTCTTGGACATGGCCAAGGAAGTCAATGCTCCTGACAGGGTGTCATGAGGGCAAAGTCTCCAGGGCCATCTGTAGCTGGCCTTCATCCCCCTGGAGGCATCTTCAAGCAGGAGGTTCAAATATTTTGGACATACATTGGGGCTACGTGCTCAGAACCCCTTGGATGATGAGGATAATGGTGGACATCTGTGTCCTGTCTCAAACTTTACAGACACCTGGCACATATACCCAGTGCCTCTGGGCTCATTTAAATTTAGGTGCAAAGATATCACATTGATAAATTCTGATTTCATTTTGAAAGAGCCAGATAGTGGGCAAACAGACCAAGCAAGTGAACAGAAACTAACATTATGAAAAGGCACCTGCAAGAAAAATCTTTGGGTGAGTGAGTGCTAATTATGGGGGAGTAGCCAGGTGGCAGTGAAAGTGGGTATGGGGAGGAGAGGGTGCCAGGTGGGGAAAGAGCCAGGGCTTGGCAGGATAGGATACAGAAGCCAGAGGGCAGCAGGCTCGAGAGGAAATACAATGTGCTTTGGTAGGATGGTGGAAGGAATAAGCAACCATGTTGCCATACAGCTAGGAGTCTCCAAAGTTGGTGCAAAATGAAAATAGGGATGATTTCATTTAAAGACATGTACCTGTTTTAATCCTGCTAAGGAGACCAGTATTTCATCTTCCTTCTCCAAATTTTCTTGTAATATGACATCTTGAATATTTCCTGAAAGACAAAAGAACCATAAAATTCTGTAATTGATATTCAGATTAAACGTGTTACTATCTTCATCCCAAGCTCTGACAGACTCAAGGATTTTTTATTTAGCTTCATAAAAGTTTAATAATGTGCCAAAGCTTTAAAAGTGTTCTCATCAGCTCTCCTCCTGAAAGAAATCTGAGAGAAAACGGGACTAAATGAAGGATACTCCAATCTCATCTTTTTATACATGAGAACTTAACAGCGGTTGTCCCATTACTGAAGCAAAGAACTGGGGTTCAAACATGGGGCTTTTGACTCTGGACCCCACACTCATTTTATTACATTATTACTGGTTTTTATCACACTGAGACCTAGCCAGGGAAGCTGCAAGGTGGAGATGTAGAAGGAGAGCATTCGAGGCTACAAGACTCTTAGGAGATGATGGCCTGTCATGTATGAGGAGGAGCAGGAAACCGGTGTCCCCAGATCACAGAGCACACGGTGGGAAGGGGTACAAGCTGTAAGAAGTCCCCTTGTGTGAGGGGGCAGGTTATGAAGGGCTCTGAACACCAGAAGGTTTCTTATTTGATCCCAGGGCTATTTGGAAGCCCCTGGCATTTATCTAGTAGGGGATGACACAGTCAGATTCCCCGATAACTTGGACACAGGAAGGAGGAGGAGGAAGAAGGGGGAGACGAGGCGGGCTCCCCACCTCCTACCTCAAACTGGTCAGTGTCAGAAGAGAGAAGGGAGTGTATCCAGAGATGCTATGTAGATAAAACTGACAGGTCTTAGCCACAACATTCATAGTGTAGGTGAGGATGAGAAGTCGAGGATGACGACCTGGGAGACTGGGAAGATGGGTGCTGGTGAGTTAGGAAGAGGGGGTGATTAGGGGGAATGGGGAGGTGGTGAGTTCACTTTACGACATGCTGAGTTTAGGATGTCCACTAGGTGCCTGGAGATGTGAGAATGGGGGTCATCAGAAAGGTTGGGGCTGGATTAGTAGATCTGAGAAACATCAGCTCAGATCATCATAGGAGGTGATGAGATGTCCTCCAGGGCAATAGTACAAAGGGAGAAGAGAAGAGGGGCTAGGAGAGAGCCCCATGGGACATATATAGTCAGATCTAGCAAAGAATATTGAGAAGGCAGGATCAGAAAGGTAAGAGGAGAACAAGGAGAGGGCTGTGCCATGAAAACCTAGGGAGAAGAGGGGCCCCTTTATATTCCTAAAAACTGAGGACACTAAAGAATCTTTATGTGTCACATCTATTAATATGCATTAGAAATTAACCGATCAATTTATAAAATTTTAATTCATTAAAACAACACATTTTATGAAAACTTCCTATTGAAAAATTCTAGTGAGTCATGTGGTACCATTTTACATTTTTTTTGGGCAAATCTTTTTAATGTCTGATTTAATAGAAGACAGCAAGATTTTTGTATCTGCTTCTTCATTCAATCTGTTGGGATATGTTGTTTTTGTTGAAATATATGAATAAAATCTAGACTCACACGGATATATGGTTAGGCTTCCATTTCCTATTTTAATAGGCAAGTGATGTTTTTAGTATTATTCTGAAGAGAGTTGTGGCTTCTTGGAATTCCTGAAGGGGTATTAGGGACCCCTTGGGCTCTTTGGCCCACACTTGGGAGAAGCTCTAGCTTAGGACAGTGCTCCCCTGGACAGCTGGGGCCATTTTTTTCTTCTTGGTGTTCACGTCTAACGGTGAGAATGCAGGGTCCGCTGGTTTTCAAGTTTTTAAAAAAAAGCTTATTTCACAACTGATATCCGGCAATGGTTCAGCTTTACAAAACCACCAACAGGGCAATAGTATACCCATCTTTAGAAAAGTCTTTCAATACCCTTCCCCTTTTCTATCATCTTTGCCAATGTTTGGGGAATGGGGTGAAATTGTTTGAATTTGCCTTTTTCCCCCCACTGGGATCTGGAGCTTGCTTTCATGTAGTTGTTTGTGGCTTCCAATTTTTATGAAAGCTGTCCCTGTCCTTTGGTCACTTAGCTTTTGGGGAAGTGATATATTTGTGTTAATTCCCTTTACGTTTCAGATATCAGATGTGTATTGGTGGGTGATATTTGACACACAGAGTTTTTGTATCCAACCCGCTTTTCTTCCTTGAGCACATTGGGCTAAGCCAGTTCTTGGAAACATTTCTCTCTTGTGATGAGACAAGCAGGATTTCTCCGGCTGCTCTTTAAATTCTGGCAAGGCAAAAGCTTGCTGGTAAGCTTTAATGAATTGCTGCATGATGACCTCTGCAACTTCACTTCTTGTCCCTGTCGTGGCAGGGCCCAAGTGTAGCACCAAGATTTTCTAGGGATGATACTAAAGTGGCCTGGGCAGCAAAACCAATGCTGGATACATTACGGGTTCTCATTCCCAGGTATTTCTGAGCCAGTCATCTCCCAGGATCTATATCCTACTGCCAGAAAAATCCCTCTACCTGGGGAAATTCCCAAAGCAAACTACTGCAAGGTGTGTGTGTGGGGTGGGGAGGGTGGGAGGGAAGTGGCCTCAAATTAGCTTTTTAGAAAATAGAAGAAATGCCAAAAAAGGGCTTAAGATGTTACAAATAAATTGTGAATATGCTAATGACTTCACGGACTTTTGAAAGTCCACTTGCCAGTGGAAAAAGGGGCCACAGTGCTGAGTCTGAGTTTTGCCAAACACATGAAGACAGATGCCCCCATTCTATCCTCTGCCCAGGGAAGGAAAGGACCCTGGCACAGCACAAGCGTCTGGTTTGACAAACTGCAATTTTGCTTCCATACATTGTTTTTGGAGCACAGAGGACAAACTATCCTTTTTGGTCATCCTATGTTTGAACAGGATTTCTAGTTGGTTTGGTACAACTCAGGTAGCTATGAGTCCAGATCCCACTGGATCTATGTGGTGGCCCTTGGGACACTGACTTCCCACTAACTGACTCCACATTTGGGGTGGGGTGGGGAAGGAGGAGCAGGGGGAGTTATCTGCATGGTAAAATAGTTAAATTAAATTAAATCAATTTTAAAATTGAAATTTAAGTTGAATATTAAATCACTCAATATCGAATGCCCCCAATGTTGTGAGGGCACTGTAGTGGAACATCAAATAGAGTGTGATCCCTACCATCAAGGACATATGCTAAACTCTACTTGGGGGTGGATAATGACCAATTACAATTTGCCCGGTAGCCAGAATACACAGTGTGTACGGCATTCTTAGGCCCCCTAAGGTAGACTTTTCACCATCCCAAAACTGTATTAAGCATTTCCCTGCACCTGGAGTTCTACAAGATTGTTGGTATGGCAACTCAATCAGGGTCCACAGCCCTCTTGGCATTTACATTTCAAAAACCTGGTTGTTCTGAAGATTTCCAAGTCATAATTCCAGTGGGGGGGAGGCAGAGACCCCGCCCCCCATACTGCTTATTGGCAGGCTGATGAGAGGCATAAGCAGCCCATGCTCTCTCCAGAGGGACAAACCCTGATGATTGGGCCTTTTATACCCTACAGGAGTGAATGTAAATGGGGAGAAACAGGGCACAATTTTATTTATGCCAAATCCTTGACTGCTGTGTTAAGCTAATAGAAAGCAGACTTCAACACAAGAGAGCAAGCTGGTTGAAACAGGGACAGAATAATAGATATAATTAGAGGGTGAATGTTTTTGGTTTTACTAAAAGCCTGTAACAATTTGTACTTTCAATAGCGTACACACACACATACCGTCAACAAGACATATCCAAGTGTAGGATAATGACAAGAATCAGAACAGTGTGATTTCAAAAAATAAAATGTTGATTTTTTTTTTTACTGCAGTGATTTTAAAACTGAATCCCCCCAATATCTTCTTCAGTTCTCTGTAATAATTATCATGAAAACACAAGTGCACAATTAAGCCCTGGGATTTCTTCCTCCCTCCAAGAACACATGGGTAGAAATTAAAAGCACTGTTTTAAACTTAGCCCTTTTCAGAGCCAGCTACAGTGAAGAGGGGATAGAAAGAAGAAGAAACATCAGAGAGCGCCTTTTTCATTGGGAAGAGGCAATAAACATTTCTATTTTTAATGTCCAAACATGTCAGTTTTGTCTATCTATACATCTTGCCTATTCTCAAGAGTAGCACCTTGTGTTCATTATAGTTTAAGTAGAGATAGGGTTATACAGTGAATGCACAAATGAATGATTTTAGTATCTATGTCTATTTTAAGTCTGTCAAAATCACACCCTAGGGAACAAGTTCATTTTGGCAGTCTTCTCCTATTCCACTTATTTTGCTAGCTAGGTCTCTTCAGTTGCTTCTGACACAAATATACACACAGTTTGTGTGTGTGTGGGGAGGTAGCTGGAGAAAGCCAGGATGTGGCTATATAGGGTGGGGCAGGTGGTGCTATGGAGAGAGTAATGATTTTTTTTTTTTCCTGTGATTCCAGGTCAGGGATAAGAGCAAGGAAATGAACAAGGTATCACTATAACACCATCTTTCAGGATCACTGGACAGCACATTATACTTTCTAGTACTTCTCTTTGATGGGGCTAAGATAGAACCATCTAATACTGAATCACATAAAATGATGGATTAGATTGGCAAAACTGTAGCATCTAGAAATACATATACATACATACACATATATAATTATGTTATGTTTTAATGACAAAATAACAAGGCCATTCTTTGTGTACAAAGTCACCATCTGTTGAACATGTGTTTTGAGTGGAAATGAATTTTGGGTAATCTACTCACAATCTCTTGTGGATTCACCCTGCCCCCATACATACATAATTAACCCTATTTGCAAGATGGTAGACCAAGGTTAATTTTGTGGTCTAGGACAATAGCACAGAACCAAGTTTCCTGGCTTAATACGCAGGAACTGAAACCATAAGCTTGTTATTAGAGGAATGGTTTAACTAAGTGGGATATCCACCCCACAAATAGCCAGTTTCCTTAATAAAAATAGGATTTCATTTATAAAAATTACACTTTTATTGAGCTTTTCAGGAAGTTTTATATATATATATATATTACACATACACATGCATATATATATGAAAAAGTTCCATGCTAAACTTCATATTTTAAAAGACAGAAACTTGAAATATTTAAGTAGTAACTGCTCTCAAGCCAATTCTTTAATGCTATACATGGTGAATCAAGATATAAAAAGTCCAAAACTTAAAAATGTTCTATCTATGTGAATAGAAGGCAGAATAAATTATTTAGATGCTTTGGATATTCTGGTGTTTTATATTTATTGTCTTACTTAGGAATTATTCTGATGCCTTTATAGTGCAATGAATTCTCTAAGGCCATACCACACTTGTGCAGGGCACAAAGTCTCAAAAGTACTGAAAAGCCGGTCAATCTTCAGATATGGGCTACTAAAACTTCAGATATGACGTTCAGATCTCAGAGGATTACTGGAGCTAAGAATGGACAGACCCATCACTTGGTGGTGGCAGGGAGATGAATTTTTCAGCTGTAACAACTTTTGGAGACAATGTTGTATGGTGATGAGGGGGACACACTCACCGATGAACTCACAGATCCTTCAAAGATAAATGTATGGACATAAGTTTATAAAATCAGTGTAGCATAGAAGAAGGAAAAAAGGGACTAACTCTTTCTGAAGGGAATTTGGCAAGGGAACCCATCTGTATAACAACCGTAGTGACAGGACTGTTGGAAATGAAATGTCAATGCCACAAAAATAGACCTGTATGTCTAAGTGTAATGAAAGCTTTTACACAAAGCAATTTTTCCGTTTCTTAAGACCTTATTTCCTCTATGGATAAATAGATGGAAGATAACTGTCTTCAGCAAATAAAACACGGCTGGTATAAAAAGAAGAGAAATATAATCTGACAGTTATCAACAATTGCCACAATTTAAAGCACCCCAATTAATAGGGAGACTACTCTGGTAGGTATTGGCAATTCAATACAAAGACATTTAAGGAATAATCCCTGCCCTTGAGGAAATTACAAATTAATCCATTCTTGGGCCGCAAGTAATCCTAGCATATATAACTCAATTTCTGTTCCTTCAGATCCTGTCCTTTCTTACTTGTCAATCCATGATCCTCCTTTTCTTCAGAATCCAGCTCAAAAACAGACGTCTCCCGGGAAGTACCCTTTTCCTACACAACTCCTCACCTTCATCACTTGTCTTTTCTTCCTGCCATTTTGTAAGCTCTGTGACCATGGGGACTGTGGGTTTTACTCATCTTTGTAACTCCTTCAAAGACCAGCAACATGGAAAGTGCTCAACAAATATGTACTGAATTAAATTTTGGCCATATGGTCTATTATTCTTTTATAATATATTTACAGACAGATCTACAGTACTGCCCAAGAAAGTGTCCTATATGAAAATGATTTCTGGCAGTAAAAGAACTAAAAAATTCTATTATCTTACTCATAGCTACCATTTGGTAATCACTCAGAAAAACAGTCTCTGGGTTAATTTTAAAGCTTAAAAGGCTTCCTAGCTCCCACTACTTAACCACTTAGCCAGAAAAATCTTTGCTAAGACATGCATTTTTGGAAATAAACATGAAGCACACTGGGACTCTGCCATTCTTGGAGTCTAGTAGGCAAGAAAGTTCAGCTATCAGCTTGGACTACTTCAAGCACATCATTTGAGTAAATACCTACCCCTTTTGTTGTGAAAGTCAAAAGAGATAATGTTTATAATGTGCTTAGCACAGTGCCTGGCAAACAGCAGATGCTTAATAAATGCTTGTTTCCTTCCTTCCTCCCCTTCTCCCTCATCTCCCAGTCCCTTACCTCCCAGAGGTAAGACTGAATTCCATTGAGTTCAGGATCCAATATACTTTGAATTCAATTAGCCGCTGAACTAGCTCCATTCACATCCCAGAAACACATACAGTATGTGCTTGTACTCTTCCCCTGGTCAGGCAAAGTGAATCATTCTCATGAATAGGAAGCTCGTGACCCCTGGGAGACGTCTGGGAGCATCTGCCCTTCTGGTGGGACACTGGCCAGCTTACCGGCCGCTGTTTTTGGCAGCTTAATTCCTTGTGGGCAAGGCCTGCCTCTCCCATTTCTGGTAGAATGTGGGGAGGAAGGGGGGTCATCTTGACTACATCCTCCATTGGTGAGCCAAGCCCCTAGGGCTTTGCAGGAAGTGAAGTGGTTCCTGTGTATGGGGCAGGGCAGCGGGGAGTGCCAGAACAAGTCAGGGGTTCAAATCCTGCCTCAGACGCTTCCTAGCTGGGTGATCTTCTTCAAGTCCCCTGGCTCCGTGTGCCTCAGTTTCCTCATCTGTGAAGTGAGCAGGAGCAGGGAATGGCAAAATCCAGTGTCTCTGCCAAGAGAACCCCCCAGGGAGTCACGAAGCCTCAGACAGGTCTAAGCGGCTGAAGAACAAGAGCGAGGCTCAGGGTCAGAGACAGACCAACAGAATTCACCTCTTCTCCAGGAGCTCCGGACAAAGAAGAAAGATTTGCAGAGAGGGGCCCCCCAACTCAGTGCCGCAGAACCCTCCCCTTGGGACAAAAAACAGGATCTGGTGACGGCAGGATCTGAGCTCTGCCAGAATGTCCTGAAGGAACAGTGCCCGAGGAGTTGGGGAAAAAAAGCCCTTCCTGACTCCAGGAGGATGCTGTCTGGGTCTGGCCCTGCCGAGGAGGCAGGCTGCATCTCTGAGAAGGGCCGAGGTCCTCCCCAGACGGCCTCTGGACATCCTGGCCTTTGTTGGACTGCCTAATGCCCAAGTGATTCAGGAGCTCATCTGTTGACAGAGGCTTCCCCCAGTGACACTGCTAGAAGCGAATGCTTATATCTAAAACAGGGCAAAGTACCAATAACTTGTTTTTCAATTAATGGGAATCAACAAAGCTTAATTTTGTTTGCCTGTCCAACAGAATGCTGCCAAGTAATCATATGATTCTCCCTTTCTCATTTTTCCTATATGTCACCATTCTATGACCTACCAAATAATTTCAAAAGCATCCACCCACAAAAGTGTTTTCATCAATGCCAGAAAGGTAGATTTGTAAATTCCTTTCTTCAAATATGAGCTAATAAGGGGATAAATACTTTGATGAGTAGAAAGAACAATAATCTACACAGAAAACAGAACAAAGTACTGAAATCCAGTGGTTGATTGCACCCCAGTGTAAAGAATGCTGCACGAGGGCTACAGGAAAGGTTGGGGGCTAGTCCAGAGTCTGTGCGTGTGATTCTGTCATTTGGTCCCTTCTCCATCACTTGTAAAACAGAGAGATGTTTGACTCGAGATTCTTTTCAGATCTAAGAACATTTTATGGTTATAGGATTGTGTTATCTGAACAGATAAAGATGGGAGGGAAGAAGCACTTATTAAGCACCTACTATGTGTCAGGTGCTGCAATACGTGCTTTACAAATATTTCATTTGATCTTCACTACAGTGATGGAAGGCAGGTGATCTCATCCTCATTTCACACTTTAGAGAAGAGAGGCAGCAGAAGTTAAGGATCACACAACAGTAGGTATCTGAAGCTGGACTTGAATTCAGACCTTCTATGCTCTATTATGTAGAATCATTTTTTAATTTTTATGATCTAGGTCCACTATTTTAGAAAAACCACTGGCCTGGGAGTTAGAAGACCTTATCTATGTGAATGGCTTTGGCCATATTGTGCTGCTTTGCTGGAGCTTGGCCATATTGTGCTCACTTGGAAGCTGATGGCCCCTAGGTTCCCTTCCAGTCCAAAGATTCTGCTCCAAAGTCAAGGAGAGTTTGATGAAATTTCATTCTGGGTGATCAATCATCTGCTTTGGTATTGGGAGCTGGAGCTACTGGGTAAAAAAGCTCTAATCCCATAAAACCTTAGTGGCTTTTTAAACCTTCTGCTTACTCAGTGGATACATGCATGTTGCTCCCCCATGTACAGTCTGGGTATGAAATATGCCAAAATTAAAAATAACTAAAGTTTGGTTAGCAAGGTTAATATTATCAGTGGCTTTCAGCATAACAATTAGGATGACAGGGAAGGAGTAACCATGGCAACACTAAGAATGAGGACTGAGAGAATTCTCCTAAATTTGACAGGCAAAGTTCAGATTTGCTCAAATGTTCATTTTCAACTCCTGCCTACCTAACCTTTGAATGCAGCAAGTTATGGGAGCTAATCAAAACTGACCGACTTCTTTAGAATTCTTGGATACAATAAAGAACCCACTAGTTTGGGGAAGTAAGTAATGACTTTGGCCACCATGTGGGAGGCCAATCACCTTTAAGAAGTACATTTAGTAATTAAGGGCCGTCTGGACAAAACGCCACCTTTGCGTCATTTTCAGTGAGAGCTGCTTTTTCTGTCTCTGTCCTGCTGTTACCACTGAATAAACCTGAAGCTTACTGGAAACTGTAAATCCTGACCAAAATGCTGGCTGACCTGTGATTCTTACCAGATGAAGAGAATGTACTGAAAATAAGAGCTGCCACAACTCCAGCAGAATTCAGGAAAATTGAGGTACCCTGCCAAGTCTGTACAGCTGTTGTCTCAGGGCTTTCACTAGTCCCGGGGAAAAAAGGATCAGGTCTTAGTAACATTAATTTTGAGAAGTGGCTTGAAACATGGATAAGAAGATTAACTTTCACGTAGCTAACACAACTGATTTCATGATCAGAAGACTCAAATATTGAAAAGGAAATCCAAATCTTTTTACCCGGACTCTAAAAATAATCCCAGGATACTCTCATCTGTCCCTCTGGCAATATTTTCAGAGGTGACACTTGTCAGTGCCATGCACATCCACTGTAGGGCACGATTTTAAATTATTTAGGCTATTGGCAGGTTTTCACTACATGAAGATTTTCCCCAACTATGCATTTCTCCTTTTTGCATGTGGAAATCTAAACTAAAAAAGCAAGTCACAAGGTCATCTGCTGCCCATCCAAAAATCACCACAAATGATTATTTGATAAACAATTACTATGTGGCAGAGGCCTGGGGCATACCACCTGGAATCTAAGTGTTCCTGGAGAGAGAAAGCAAATGTCCAGGAGCTGGAGTAACTAAGCATCCTGGAGGAGGGGGTAGAGGGTGCTGGGGACTTCTCTGGTGCGGGGGTGCCCAGCTGCCTTGTGTCTGATTCCTTCTGCTGACCACCTAAAGGCCAGACAGGAGCAGAGGGTAGGGGAGCTCCTGTGGAACATCTTTCCTCCACTCCATCTTTCACACCTGAGCCAGTGGAGGAGGGAGCATAGGTGACTAAGGAATATGTCCAAGAAACCATTTCTCTTTGTACCCAAAGGATGAATGAGCCCATCATCCCATTAACATCTGTCAGACTGTGATCCGTTCAACAGATGGGCTATAATTGTCCGGCTCAAGTGGTCTCAGTCTTGTACTTTGTTTCCCTCTCTGTGTCTCTTGTAGCACGGAGGAATCTAGCAGCAAACCACATGGGCCAAATGGGACTGCCCCCTGTTTTGTTAAGGCGAGCGAGTGGAGAATAGTTTTTACATTAAAAAATAAAGTGTTATTGTATTTGAAAATCCCAAATTCCTTCTCAACTGCCCCTTCTCCCGTATCCCCCACAGGACCCCTGGACTGTCCTGCCCTTCCAGCTCTAAGTTTTAGATCCTGATACAGCACCGCCATCTTGGCTACTACTATAGTGTAGACTCTTTACTGAGAGTGAAGTCCACTAACACACCAGAGTAAGTTTGAGTCAAACTGACTCTCCAGTTGTGTCTGACTCTCCGGGACCCCACTTGAGTCCCAGATACTGGGCTGGTTGGCCCTTTCCTTCTCCAGGTCATCTGACAATGACAGCAGTAAGTGCCTGCAGCCACATTTGAGCTCAGGACCAGGAGCAGTGCCCTCATCCTGTTAAGCTTCACTTAGTGCTTTAGTCTCTCCTTTTGGACCTTGACTCTTTTTAGTGTTAGTTATCCCTCCCAGCTTTGGGTCACCCACTAACTCAAATCATCAACGCCAGCTTCTCGTCAAAGAGAGAACTGACCATAAGCAGAACAGCATCTTCTGATCCATCCTGGACACAGAAATCTTAACTGGATTGCACCTGGAAGGCTCAAAATTAGGGACTTTTTATATAAGTCCTGTAGTAAGCTACAGGCAATAAAGGGAAGCTGAGGTATTTGTATTTAAATGGCAGAACAAGAAAGACTTCGACTATGGCCATGTGTGACAATTCTGACTGGAAGTGAGTCACAGAAACACATCTGGTTTTGTGGTTTGATGAAAATGCACGATTGGTAGGATTCCATTTTAAATGAACTTGCCCCCAACTGCCTTGGCTAATAAAAGACCCAAATTATTGGAAAAGTGCTCTGAAAACTGTGTGGTTTAGTGTCTGTAAGGCGGCTAAGTATATCAAATGACTTGGGACGCCTGACAGGATTTTCTACTTCAGTGTCCAAAATTCTTAGTTCCAGGCGGCTATTAGCATTGCCAAACCAAAAGCAAGAAACACGAAGGACTAGAAACGAACGTGGAGACCAAACCCTCCAATTTCTGGTTCTTCATTTGTGTTTTGCTTAAAAGCTGAAAATGTTCTTAGCTTTCTCCCAAGATGCCTCTAAACTTCTTTTAAAACAAGTTATGAAAGCATCCTAAGGGCATCCGAAAGGTCTGTGGTAGCAGATGCTCAGGGGCAGAGGGCTGTGGCAGAAGGGAGAATCCCAAGCTCTTCCTCCCATGAGCTCTCTGCTCTCAAGGCCCAGCTTCTTGAAGGAGCCTGAGCTGGGAGAGAGCCGCAGCAGGAAGGGCCTTGGGGTCTGAAGGCGGGGAGCCAGTGGCCCTTCCAAAGGCATTCCTGGGGGGTCTTGTCAGAGGCCAGTCTGGGTCAGACGTGCTTGGACGTCCCAACGAGCCACCTGGAGCAATTCATAGGCCCCAGTGCATCAGGGAGGGTGGTGGAGCTCCTTAAATGGGGGACAGATGCCTGGGAGCTGAGGAAGGGAGGCAGACGAGGAGCTTCTCATCCCTCCACAAGCAGGAGCCTGTGGAGGCCATTGAGGGCCAGCTTGGCTGCCTGCAGACTCAGAAGTGAAAGCTATGTGCCTGCAGGCCCTGTGACTCCCCATCCTGCCACCTCGCTGCCTTTCCTGTGAAATCTGAATATTTAAAGTCTTTAAGGCAAGTGGACTGTTGCTTTTTTCCTAAAACATGGAGGAGGGCTGTGATTTCTTCTACCAATGCAGACCCTCCCCTGTGGGCACAGCAGGGGGCCCTGGAGGCCAGCCTCCAGCACTGCCATAAGTAATGGGCTTCTGATACCCAGGGATGACTGCTAGAACTAAGGGAATGGCCTCTGTAAATCCTGTGGGTTGTGGGGGCTCTGCCCCTTTTGTGGGAAAGACACCCCAAACTGCCCCCTTGCCTTGCAGTCCTACCCCTCCTGAAGGTCCTCCCCATCTCCTCCCCCCAATACTCGTGGTCCTGTTACCTGAACCTTAATTCTCCTCTTCCCTGATCTCTGCCCATTACCTATCGTTGCCCCCCTCCTCTCTCTCCAGCCAGTGCCATACCCTGGAGTGACTTCAGCCACCTCCATGCAGGGAATGACAGAAAAAAACCGCTTTTTTCAGTAACTGTTTTTGCTTTGACTGAAAGTCCTGTTGTCCAGAAGTTCTCTCCATCAGAATGCCCTTGGCTGAACCACATTCTCAGCTGAACCTTGTTTCCTTCCTTCTAACTTCACTTTTTCCACCTGTGTTTCCTTTATTTATTCTCTCCCAAGTTCAAACCCATTCTCTTTGATTCTTCCTTCTCCACTTCTCACTGATATCTTATCAATTATAAACCCTCCTCCAATACACTTCAGGTCATCTCCAGCAATCCCTATCCCTAACTGCAATCCCTGTCCAGGGCCCTGTCCACAACTACTAACAAATGAACAGTTCCTCCTTTTTCAAGTCTTTCCCTTCACAATCTGTGCTTGAAACTCATGCCACATTATTCTTCCATATACCACTTATTCCTCAACTCTCTTTAAAGGCACCTTAATATGTAAAGAGTAAAGTTAACATTCTAGTTACTTGGCATTCAAAGCTGCCACAATCTGATGCCATGGGAGCTTTCTACAAACATTTAAACATTTCTTTTTATAAGACAGATAAATAAAATATTAAGTTTAAGCAAGATTCAGCTCCTGTTCTCATGGAGTCTGTAATTTATTGTGGGTAAAGAGAGGCGATTGTGAGACATGCAAAAATAATGTAAACAAACTACAAAAGAAAGTATGGATGTGAGCAGCAATAAAGAAGAGGGTTTACTATAGTCATTCCCTCACAGGAATTCCTCCCCCATGCTTCCCTTAGCCCTGTAATCAAGTTGCTTATTTTCTCTGAAGTCTTTCACAATGGCTTAGCCCAGAACGATCCATCCCTTTTCCCAGTGCTGAGAGAACAAGGGGTTCTGGTCTCTAGCAAAGTCATTACTGGGAAAGTGCTTGACCAGGGAAGACAGTGGCCAATGTGAATAAGGGGAAACAAAGGTGGAGACTTGCTGCAGGGATGCTACAAGTTCTCTGTATTCATTCATGGCTAGAAGTCTCTTGATTAGAGCTTGATTTAGAGACAAAATGAGGGCATTTGAGGGTTTCTGGCCATTAGTTTGCCTACACAGGAAGGATATACAGCAAGGAGACAGTGAGGTTTAGCTTCTCTGGATTGCCCCCCTCATTCTGCAGTCCTAGAGTTACTGCAGCTACATAAGTGGTTGTACAGGGATAAGGATCATCCCAAGAGAGTCCATGTTTGAGCTGAAGGAAGGAAGGCCCTTTAACATAGAAACTGTAAAGCACACATACAAAATGATTAATGAACAAGAAGCCACGTCAAGACACCCCAAATGGACATTGAGACACGAGGTACACTGGAGTCAAAAGGCAAGGGGAAAATTCAGGGGGTATCACTGACTGGAAGGCAAGCTTTTCTAGCACAAGAGCTGATGCCCTGCTCTCTGAAACTTTATAGAAATCAATTGTCAAATGACATGTGTTTGTCTCTTTCCCAGGCCTAATACCGAGTACTCACGTACCCAGGTGAGTGTTCATCATCTTAGCACAATATTTACACATGGCCTCCAGGTCATTCAGCTGTCCTTGAAGAAATGAAATTTGAGCTTCTAATTCTTCTTCCTAAAATAAAAAAAAATCAAGATATTAAAATAAAAATAAAACTTAAAAAGTTAAATTCCCAACAGCCTCAAATAGGTTGGAACATTATAAAAAGACAGAATACTCTGATTTTGGTCTATGACAGAAACCTGTCAGAAAGACGTAGTGAAAAAGCACAGGCCTAGTCTGTGAATTTCATAATTCAGTAGTAGTTTCATATACTCAACCAATATTAAGCAATAAAATGGAGAAAAAAAATTGCTTAATAAATATTCAATGAATTTCACAAACAGATCTGTGCTCACTGGAGGCAAGTTATTATAAATTATGTTCTTGCTAGTGAGAGGCAAGGTGTATGAAATGAAACCCCAAGAATCTATAAGAGGATGATAAGGAAGATGTCTTAAAATGCTTAGTGCTCCCAAAGCACTAAAATTGCTTTGATTTTTATTTGAGAACACACATAAGGGCCCATAAAACAAGCTACACATATCCTTTGTACTACAAAATTAGAGAGAATAATGCAAGGATAAATATTTTAGAGATAATATGGAAGTAAACACATAAAGAGCAAAATAAAATTATTTGGATAGCATAAAAGAGGATAACTAATAATAGACAAAGGTTTTTTTAACCAGAATTTATCTATTTATTTTTTTACATTTGTATTTAAAGTTTTATTTAATCAAAGTTTCCAAATTCTAATTTTTATTCTTTCTTTCTTTCTTATTATTTTTTTTTGCTTTTTTTTAATGCGGCAATTGAGGTTAAGTGACTTGCCCAGAGTCACACAGCTAGGGAATGTTAAGTATCTGAGATCAAATTTGAACTCAGGTCCTCCTGACTTCAGGGCTGGTGCTCTATCCACTGTACCACCTAGCCGCCCCCTTTGTTTTTTTTTTTTTTTGAAAAGACAGAATATGAAAAAAAAGAAAAACAAAAAAAGAATACAAAACAAAGTAAAGCAAAACAAAAGAGAATATTGTCATGCATCCAGCAGAACATCAGGGAAGATTCAAAATATTCAACAACTTACCAGATCAAGAAAGTATGTATCAATAGAAAAAAATATATTCGTGAATGATCATTTTTTCTTCTTTATAAATTGTTCTTTGGTTCTCTGCTGTGTACCTTTACTTTATTCTTTCTTTCCCCTTTTCGCTCCCCCATTCCCAAGCAGGCTATAGTTAAGATATATTTATGCAGACATATGTAGACACACACACACACATACACACACACACACACAGACACCCCTTTCCTATCCCTGCTGACTCTTTCATTAAATTCTGCTCCTAATTTGCCTTGCTATTATTTAACCTTCTCCCACCCATGGATCCTTCCCTTGTCTTCTTCCCTCACCCTCTGCTTCCCCATCTGTCCACCCCTCTTCCCCTTATTTCTTTATAGATTTTGGAGGGTACTATACCTTTCAAAGTATATATGTAGTGTTGCCTATTAAACCCATTTGCGATGTAAGTTTTTAGAACTACAAGCCCTTCTCACCCCTTTAATGCCTCTGTGTCTATTCTTCTTCTGCACCTTATTTGTATGACATAATTACTATTTTTATCTTAACTCTACCCTAATCTTTCTTTTGATCTGCCCTATTGTTGATGTGAATCTTGAACATAGGTATACATTTCCCATGTTAAAAACAACAACTTATCCATGTTTAAACAGTTTGTCTATGTTGAGTTCCTTGAAATTGATCTTTGATATTGACTCTGTATGTTAAAATTTCTGTTAAATTCTGGTTTAGTTGATAGAAAGTCCTGAAAATCTACAAGTTCCCTGAATGTCCATTTTTCGCTCATTCAAGATTATAGATCATTTTGCTGGATATATTTTTGGCCACAGGTCTAGTACTTTTGATTGGCAGTAGATATAATTCCAAAATCTGCAGTCTTTTATTATAGCTGCTGCTAAGTCTTGTACAATTCTAATTGTAGCTCCAGAGTATTTGAATTGTTTTTTTTTTCTTGTTTCTTGCAAAATTTTCTCTTTGATGTGCAGGTATTGAAATTTGACAATAATATTCCAATGTGTTTTCCATGAAGGATCTAGTTCAGGTGGTGATCAGTGGATTTTTTCTATTTCTACTTTCCCCTCATGTTCTATCACTCCAGGACAATTTCCTTGGATTATTTCCTGCATTATTATGTCAAGGTTCTCTTTTTGGTCACAACTTTCTGCCAGTCCAATTATTCTTCTATTTTCTCTTCTTGATCTGTTCTCCAGATCTATCATTTTTCTTATAAGTTGTTTAACATTCTGTTCTATTTTCTTATTCTTTATAACCTGTTTTGTTATTTCTTGGTCTCTCATAGCTTTACTGGCTTCCCCTTGCTCAATTCTAATTTTCAAAGAATTATTTTCATCTTTGAGACTCTGTACCTCCCTTTTCTAGTTGGTTAACTTTTTTTCACAATCTTGTTTTTCTTGGATTAAAATTTTTTCTCAAGGTCTTTCATTTGATTTTTAAATTTTTTTTTAGTTCATCTATAAATTCTCTGTGCAGGAAGCCACTTCAGGTTATTCTTTGAAGTAGAAGCTTTTTTTTAATTACTAAAGTGTCCTCCTCTGAAGATGAACCCTGGTCTTCCCTATACCCATAGTAAATTTCTATGGTGGGGTGGGTTATTCTTTACTGGTTCATTTTTTTAGTATTAGTATAAGCACCTCTAATAGTGGGGTGGGGGCATGGTGCCTCAAGCTTCCCTTCAGCTCTCCCCTCTGCCCTGGAACCCCAAACCAAGAGCTCCATCCTCCTGCAAGTGTCCACAAACAGCAGCATCCCTGCCCTCCTGGTGTGCTGGTTCCTTCTTGACCAGGGCCAAGTCCCTGCAGCACAGCTGGGTCTGGTGTCCCTAATCAGCTAGGGTTCACTTCCTCTTCCCAGACTCAGACCCCAACTCCACAAACAGTCTGAGGTGAAAGTCTCTGTGGTTCCTGCTGAGGCTCCAGACACAATCAGCTAGCCTGAGTGATCCCCACAGGATATTTCTGAGGAGCTAGCCCTGAGGTGTTTGCCCTTTGCCCAGCTTGAGGTCTTTCTTCAGATCTCATTGGGTTGCACCAGCAGGACACTTATTATATCCCAAATCTTCTTGATTTTTTACCAGTCCGTGTTCCCCCTGAGGTGCATATTTTGTTCTATTAGTGGGGAAACCTGGAGAGCTTGAAATTTATCCACCTACTCCACCATTTTCCTAATTTTTTTTTAAGAAAAATTTTTAGCTGAAATTTACCCAGCTGTCCTAAAAATCTGCTATAAGCCTGGGCACACAATATTGCAGACATCATGGCCTTGACAGAACAGAAATAGTTTAAGCCTATAAATAGAAATGACAAGCAGCAATCTACCTTCCCAGATCTAAGGCTCATCTTCAGGTTGGCCATGCAAAGTCTACTCTGGCAGGTGCTGGGATCGTTTTCGGATATAGGGCATACACACCAAAGAATCATGGATCTTTCTAGTTCCTGAAGTATTTTCCACATAAGAAAGCTAACAAGATTCAGAATATTACAGGCATTTCCCTAAGAGAACTGCAAGATACTCTTAGCATTTGCTTAAAGCTAGTTCAGTAAAAAAAAATTAGAGATTATTGTTGGGAGTGGTAAGTGAAAACTGACCTTAGAATTTCAGCTGCCTGGCTTCTCAGATATCTATGATTTCTTTGTTTAGTTAATGAAAAAGAAAAAAATCAAAGTAGCAAAGCTCTGTTTTTTAGTGCAGTTTGCTTGAAGCATGGATTTGTGTAATTTAATGGCTAGAAAGGTGACTTATGGCAGGTGTTTTCCATTTTAACAACACAGATGTTTCAGGGCTGAAAAGCTCTGCTCTTAACTGCTGGTACCTCTAGAAATGGTATCTTAAGAACTTACATCAAAAATGTTCTTGAGAAAAAATGGACACAGCTGCAATTTTAGAAATAAGGCTTTATTATTTATTTTTGCAGAAAAACACACTGGAGGCTGGGGTTTCTTTGTCAGAAAATATACAGATGCCCTTTAGAGCCTAAACTCACATTAAGGCAGATAGCTACACTACTGGGAAGGAGGATGAGGACTGTGAAATCATACAAACTTTCCAAGTGATTTCAGTGTTCCTTGCTTCAGCCCCCTTCTCTTGCCTATTTGTCACAGACCAGGGAATGAGTTTTGCATTTAGCATTGCAACATATATATTGGAAACAATGGCAGAGGGAGGTGGGGTTGTGAAACTTGGGTTCTAACAATAATAACGATCAGACTATTTATATAGTGTTATTTATCTATCATATATTTATAAAGTACTTAAGGTTTGCCACACACTTTACACATATTTTATTTGAGCCTCATGATATCATCCCTCGAAGGCAGGAGCTGTCACTATTCTCATTTTATAGGGGGAAAAAGAGAAAACCTGAGGCTGTGGAATGATACCTCATCTGCCTCACAGTTATTGTGAGAACAGATGAGACAGGACTCTTACGAGTGCTTTGTAATCTCAAAGAGGAGATACAAATATAAGCAATTGCTGGTCATGGTAGAATGTTGATATGAGTTCCTAAGAGCTGCTATCCTTCCACTTTAATCTTTGGTCCTTGATCTTTGTAGATGCTGCTCTGCTAGGTACAGTAGGTATCTTTATGAAATAAAATAAAAGACAAGAGATACACTTACTGAGTTTATGGCATCATTCTGGGAGGATTTCTGGCATGAAAATTTCTCCCCTTAAGCATTAGCAACTCATCTGCATCTTAGAGCCCTACAGAATTATCTGGGGGGACCAAAAGGTTAAATAACATATCCATAGTCAAATAAGGAGCTCTTACTAAGTGCCTACAATAGCCGGGTGCCCAGGGACCAAAGGCCAAAGAGTCCCTGTCCTCATGCAGCTTATATTCTGTTGGAGGAAGCAAAATATATACAGAGAAGTGAGTTCTAAGAAAATAAATACTTTCTTTCTACACACACACATATTTCATGCATATATAATATATATGTATAAAGTATAAATATGCAGTAGTGTATATATGTATATAAAGTATATATGTAAATATGTATATATATATGTAAATATATATACACATAAATTTTATAGATATACACAGATGAAGTATATATAGATATATATATATACATATATACACAAATTTTAAATAGTTATAATATACAGCTTGATGCATATATGTATATAAACAAATACATGCATATACACATATGTTTTATACAGATATAATATATACACATAAAGTATATATGTGTAAATATATATTTACATATACATATACACATGTCTATATGCCCTCCTAACTCCCAATATAAATAGATAGTAATTTCCTGGCAAAGGACACTAACCACTGGGGGAATCAGGACAGATTTCCTGTAGGAAATGGCCCTTGTGCTGAATTTTGAAAGAACCTAGGGATTCTGCACGGCACGGGACAATGACGATGACTTGGTAGGGAGGGAGGGAGACAGATGATGTGGATAGAGAGCAGCAAGCAGCTAGGCCCAGTGTGGCAGGAAGTCACAGATAACCAGCCTGGAAAGGTCACCTGGAGGCATTTGTTTTTAACCCCTTAGAAACGGGAAGCCCACTGGAGTCTCTTGAGCAGGGAAAAAACTCCATCAGAGATCTGGTTTTAGGAAAAGCAAGATGGCAGTGGCTGGAGGGCAGACTGGAGAGAGATCTCCACCCGATTCTGCAGGTCGAGACTAATCACTAGTGCTCATGAACACCAGGAGGTTTGTGAAGTGTCTGCACACATTATCTCACCTGATGCTCACCAAAACCCTGGTTTTTTCCTCATTTTATAGCTGAGGAAACTGGGGCTAAGAGGTTTCCTAAGTAAGGTGGGATTTTAATGCAGGCCTTCCCCAAAGTCCCACATTTGGCCACCTGGCTGGTTAAGGGGGTAGGAGGGGAGGAATCTCAACAGAAAGAGATGGGAAAATAGAAAAGTGACTCATTCCAAGAACAGAGGAGAACTGAAATATGAGAATGGTGAGTATTCTGTCAACAGGAAACCCCAATTTCACACAGGTCCAATTTGGCTAAAATACAGGATAGAACTGTAAGATAAGACCAGAAAGGCAGCTTAGAGCCAGACTGTGGTACAAAAGCGGAGCACGTTTCAGAAATTGCATAAAGTAACATTTCCCAGTCTTTAAGAATTCCTACACTCAAGCTGATGGGCAAGGGTATTAGATTGTGAACCACAAATCCTGGCTCCTGTACTTGGTGCTCGTGAGATGCTAAGCAAATCAATGAGTCCCAGCAACCCCATTTTAATAAGAGGGGCTGGACCTGATAAGCCCTAAAATCCATGACTGGAAGACTACGTTTTCAAATATCACCAAAACTAGTAGGTATGAACTGGGACTTGGGATCATTCTACAGTGCCTTACCTCTCTTTTCTTTTCTTGTCACTATATACTGAAAATAAATCAAGGAATTGTAGGTTTTATTGTTAGCAAGGACATTTGAGAACAACTAATGTGCTCATTTTACAAATAAGGAAGATGAGTCCCCCAAGAGGTGAAAGGATTACCAAGGTGGCAAAAGTCATCAAAAATAATCAAAAGGCCAAGCCTTACACTTGATATTTTCAGTTTTCATTCAATGCTAATTCTACTACACTATGTCTTGTCACTAAAATTTGAGACTTGTAGCTTCTTTTTCTTTAATCCAAAGAGAATGCTGGAAGCATTTGAAAATTTAAGTCATTTTTTTAATTAGGTCAACTTAATAAATATAATATTATTATAAAAGCAAAATGCTTGGCTAATTGCTCTGACCCTGAAAATAACCAATTGGAGTTGGGGGCTTAAAATGGAAAAATTTAACTTGGGAGCTGAAGCATTTCAGTAGTTCAGTCTCATTCTATACATGACTTTAAACCAATTTATTTCATTAGTTTAATTGTGATAGTTTTCTAAAAGTAAAAGAAGGCAACTTATTGTATTTATTCTTATCTACCTACCTATCTATCTATCTATCTATCTATCTATCTATCTATCTATCTATCTATCTATCTATCTATCTATATGCTTGTTTACCTGTTATTTAGCCAGAGCAGAAGAGTTTTTAAAGAACCAGTTTATATGATTTCTCATTAGAACCATGTTTTCTAGTTTCAGATTTCAGCACATGGTGTAGGTGAGCATGATGACAATGAAGAGAAAGTTGAGTTAGGTGTTCAACCGATAAAAATGGTCATGGGTTAAACATTCAGGTTCTGGTTATTAGGACTTGAGTTCTTAAATGCAATGATCGCTCCTGCCTTTTCTCTGGCATAACAGAGGATCTGAATACAGGAAGCAAAAGAACTGATGAACAAAGAAGTCTGTGGAATTTCCTTTTTCTTTCTCAGTTCCTTTGAGACAACCAAAATGGCAGACAGGAAGCTTGCTGTAATTGCCCTAGGATTTTTGAAATCTCAAAGGCTGGACATTCTATATCTGTACTTTGATTCATGTTTACAATGATTTAATTTAAGATTTTTCCTCAAATAAAAATTAGTTGGCACCAGTTATTCCTCTTAGTCTCTTTATTCTTCCTATTAGACACAGATTGGTGTAATTTAAGGGAGAAAATTCTGGAGTTTTGTCTGGGGGGAAAATGAGGGAAAAAGGCTCAATTCCCAAACTCCTAAAGGAAAATCTCATTTCTAGTACAATCAAACACACAAGATATGAAAGAGAGGCAAGGGGGGAAGAGGAAGAGAAAGAGACAGAAAGACAGAGAGACACAGATAAAGAGAGAAAGGGAGAGAGATAGACAGAGAAAGAGGGGGGGAGGGAGAAGGAGAATAAGAGAGAGGAGAGGGATAGGAGAGAGAAGGAAGGGAAGAGAGACAAACAGAGAGAGACAGACAGACAGACAGACAGATAGATAGACAGACACAAAGCGAGACAACTAGAGACAAGGTTAGGTTAGAGTGAGCCCATTCCTCTGGCCCCATCACCAGCAGAAGGAGGACCTTCAAAAGGTGCCAATGACTGGCCTGAGCCTCCACCATCTCCTTAACTTCTCTCCTGGTCAGGGTCTGTGAGACACACAAGAGGAGAGGCCCCTGGAGCCCAGTGCTCTCTATTTAAGATGAGGGACTGGGGTTCCTCCTGTGTGAGTGCTGAAAGGTTCTGGTCTTGGCGTCCCTGTGACCCACTGTCTGGTCTCTGATGCACTGAGGAACCTTTGGGACTAAGGCCGGGGCTGTGGACCCAATGACTCCGCCAATGGCAAGGTGACATTAGGATGTGGACTTAGTGGGACTACTGTCATGTAGGAATTTAGCCATCCCTGGAGATGGAGGTGGGTGGAGGGAAGAGTGTGGACTGGACTGGGGCAACGTGGGGTTCTGGAAAACATTTCAGAAGCAAATTTCCCTTTTGTTTAAGCAGAGCTCCCATTGGGCAGCCCGTCTCCTTTCTCTCTGCTTCCCTCTGCCCGCCCAGGCTACCACATTGTACCTGTGGGCACTGCCCAGAGGAATGTGAATTTTGATGGCTGAAACCTCCAAGACCCCTAGAACCAGGCCTTGCTCCCAACCCCCCATGGCTCTGGAGCCTCACTTCTTCAGGGCTTGGGCCTGATGGGCTCAGAATGAGCGCTAACTGGGTAAAAGAAGCCATTCTTGCCCTACTGCTTACCCAACCTTAATCAATAAACGGGCCACGGCCTCACTCAAGCGGAGACCCATCAAAGAAAAGGTCCAGCCCCCCTGCATCCACAGCCCGGTCCTGCTCCCTATCTGGACCCCCAGGGTCCTGGGAAGAATGGTGCCCTTGCCTGGTCTCCCTCCCTTTGATCCAATCCGCTCACATGCCACAGCATCTCCTCCCCCCAGGTCACGGCCTTCATGAGAACGAGGCCATGCAAAAGCAGAATCTGGAGGGCCGGATGCAGCCAGAACACGTACTGTGCCGGCACAAGGTATGGGCCAACGGTTGGACCCTGCCAGACAAGGTAAAATGAGATGGGGGCAGCTAGGTGGTGCAGTGGGAAATGCGCCAGGACTGGAGTTGGAAGGACCCGAGTTCAAATGTGATCTCAGATGCCTACAAGCTGTGGCTCTGGATGAGTCATTTTACCCTGGCTGCCTCAGTTTCCTCATCTGTAAAATGGCCAACCACTCTTCTGTCTTTACCAAGAAAGCCCCAATAATAATAATAAGCCACAAAGAGTCAGACTTTACCAAAACAACTGAACCAGCACAAATACTGGAAGGATCACTGGACTTATCATGATTGAAATGACCAAACAAAACATACACAGTCAACATATCTGTGTATTCCAGGCTTGAAGAATGTGAATAATAATAATAAAAAAAAACCAACCCTTGAAATAGAAAACTGAGAGCCTGGAAAAAGACTCTACAGTGGTAAGTGATGTAATGATGGATGAATTTGTGTTTAAAGTCATGCAAGATGCAGCATATAATATCATCTACCCTGGAGGCTTCAAAACTTTATTTTTTTCATGTTACTTATCCAAAGGTTATGATTCTTTCAGCTCTAATCTGATCCTCAGCAGGCACCAGATGTTGGCACCTTGGATAACAACATTTTGGAGCCTTTGGTTTGCATAATAAAGCAGATTTTATGTAATTCTAAAACATGCTCGGTGAGGTAGCTGTGGAATGGAAAGGACATGTGCACGGGGTGGGGGTGGGGGCGGCCCTACAGCTAGACTCTGACCTTACTAGCTGGGCAACATTGGGAGAGATCCCTTCACATCTCTGAAGTTTAACTCCTCTGACTATAAAATACAAGGAACACATTAGGGCATGGCCTCCCTCACAGGGCAGTTGGGACAGGAGTGCTTCGGAAACTACCCACAGAAGCCGGTCTAGTCTTCCGCTCCCTTGGAATGCTCTGAACCTTGGGGCTTAAAACAGTTCTGTACAATTGTTTTAGAAGCCAAATGAAAACGAATAAAAATCACTAATCCACTCTCAAGGCTAATCACTAGAGAGCTCTTCAGTCTTGTTATGTACCCGTTCCAGGTTTATATGGTGTCCTTGGATGCTTTCTCAGTGTTTTTGTTTTCTTTAAGTAGAGCCTCTGATTTCACCGGTGCATGGAACTCCTGGTGTGGAAATCCTCTCCACTAAAGCAGAGGATCAGTTTTTTGAGATTTACACAGACTTTCTGAAGGCACCAAGGGTTGTGCTAGCTTTAAGAGGCTGACCCTCCATCCACTAGCCAAAGACCTCTTGTCACTGCCGTGGCCAACCTATTCCCAGATTATGCTCTAGCAGAAAAAAGGTTGACTTGATTTCCTTTTCTGCTGTCTTGGCGTCTGAAGGTTTGCCTCAGTTTCCTCATCTGTCCAATGAGATGGAGAAGGAGGTGGCAAACTAAGCCAGTGTCTTTGCCAAGAAAGCCCCAAAGAGCATCACAGAATCGAACCTGAGTGAACCACAAAACCAGAATGATTGGTGGAGTAAGAGAGCCTCCAAGAGTCATCTGCCACCTGTGTGTGCTGAAGGGCATGCCTCAGGGAGGCTTTCCAGATCAGTGATGGGGGGATACTTCAGGTCACAAGGGGGCTGGCTTCTTCCTGCCTCTGGGGTGCCTGCTGACCCTCCCAATCTTGTCTAGCAGGGCTTGATTCCTTGTTAACTTCTTGGATTCCTTAAGCCAAGACATTTTGCCCGTCTGGCCTTCAATTTCTTCATCTGGAAGATGGAGAGGGTTGATTTGATGTTCTTGGTGATC
>JAJPUD010009541.1:0-12388 GCA_023553655.1 Myrmecobius fasciatus
GAGATTACAGATCCATTTTAACATTGAGCAAGTAGATTTCAGTGAAGAACTTTCTCTACCCATGCAGATAAGCCTTTGATCTGAAACTTATGTACTGAGAGGGTTTCCTGACATTGTAAGACTTAGGGTCACAATGGCAGCAAATGACATAGCTCAGCAGTTCAGGTGATGATTAAAAGAGAAAAGAATGAGTCAATATTTGATATTTCAGTATTCAATAGTCCTCAATATTTGGGGAAGAACCTACTCTTTAAGAGTGAACTTCTCTTGTTGAGGATGGAGAGGATTTCTTTCCCCTTCCCTCATTGGCCATGGCATCTTTAAACATTGCTTTTTTGCCATAAAGTGACATCCTATCAAACAGCTCAAGACTTCATCAGATGGTGAGAGTCCAGGCAAGAGCCCTCATTTGAATGGAGACACATTCTGAACAGATTTTGGATGCAAAGATACCAGAAGCTGCTTCAAAGAGTGGGACAGTAGGAAAAAAATCTCACTTTGGACTCAGGAGAGAGAAAGAGGTAGTCATAGTACTCGAGAATTGCTTTGCAGAAAAGAACAGACTTGAGGAACCAGTTGAGCAAGTTCAGCAGAAATGTTTTGCCCAGAGGGAAGGTTCATGAGGACTCCAAGGAGAGAGAACGAACTTCTAGACCCTGGGATGTCAGAGAAGCAAGAAATCTTGGCCATTCTGAGTCTTTCCTTACTCTTAGTGCTTTCCCTAGTGACTACCTCCAATTTATCCTGCATGTATTTTGTTGGCACATAATTGATGCTATGTTGTCTTTCTCATTAGACTGTGACCTCCTTGAGAGAAAGAACTGCTTTTTGCCTTTCTAACTGCTTTAAAAATGCTATTGACCAACCATCTGCTGTTCCCCCTATTTTTGCACTCTCCTTGTGAATTAGTATCAGTATGCATTTTTGAGAAGAATGTTTTCTAACTATTCTAACTCTTAGTAATCTTAGAAATCTTAGTAAACATTTTTGCTAAAATATAATTATATTTATTAGTTGATTGTTATGGGGAAGCACAAGTATATAAGTTCATGGACCATAGAAGAAGGAAGGTACAGAGAGTAGCAAATGCCTTCTGGCAACCCAATTCAAGAATAGGCCAGAGGCTAGAGAGTTTGCTATACTTGTAAACCATCCTCTGTCTCTCTCTTTTTTCTTTTTTTTTTCTTTTTTCATCCTCTATCTCAAATGCACTTTTTCCTCATTTCTGCCTCTCAGAATTGTCCAGCAAGAATTCCTTATTTCTTTCAGCCGGCTAGGTGTCAATAAGTCCTTCCTTTTTTTCCCTTCCTAATCTCCCACTCCTTCCCCCAATTATTAATGTTCTTTTCCTCCTTGTATGCATATTCAAACATTTAGTAGATTGTAAACTCTTGGATGGGATGAACTGTTTCTGCTTCCTAGCACCATTTCTGCTGGGTTTGGGATTAAACTAGTGAATAGAGTATTCATATCGATAAATTATTACCTTCTTTTGAAATTTGAAAATGAAGATATAGGATATTATAAAGGAGATCTTTTACGACAAAGGTCTCTCACTTTCTGGATAGTGCTGGGTCTGGAGTCAAGAAAATTTACCTTCCTGAGTTCAAATCTGACCTCAGATTCTTACTAAAAGCTGTGTAACACTAGACAAGTCACTTAACCTTACTTGCCTTGATTCATGTCTCTGTAAATTGATCTGGAGAAGGAAATGATAAATTTCTCTAATACTTTGCCAAGAAAACCCCAAATGAGATTATAAAGTGTCAGACACAATTGAACAACCACAAATCTCTCACCGGTTCTGATTAGCAATATTTTGTAGTTTTTGTTTTGTTTTGTTTTGTTTTGTTTTGTTTTGTTTTGTTTTAGTTTTTAGATGACAATCTTTCATTTGGAAAAAAGAAACAATGTCTGTAAGAATAATTTTCACTTATACTTTTCGGAATCCTCAAACATGGTCTGTGAATACATCTGAAGTTCAAGGTTATGCTTTGTCTATTTCAATAGACTTTATCAAAGAGATGAATCTTTGAATGTATATATTCTTATGTTGGTTAGATTGGTTAGAATCAGGTAAAGAATTTACCTATTCCTTCCCACATCCAAATGCCAGGATATTTTTTTCCTTGACCCAAATTACTTTAAATATAAGCATATTCTGAAGGGGTAATATCTTTTTTTTAAAAAATGATGAAATTAAGGGGTGAGAGAGGAATGTACTGGCAGGAAGAGAAAGGGAGAAGTGAAATGGTGCAAATTATCTGCCATTAAAAAAGAGGCAAGAAAAAGCTTTTACGGGGCAGCTAGGTGGTGCAGTGGATACAGCACCAGCCCTGAAGTCAGGAGAACCTGAGTTCAAATGTGGTCTCAGACACTTAACACATCCTAGCTGTGTGACCCTGGGCAAGTCACTTAACCCCAATTGCCTCAGGGAAAAAAAAGGTCTAAAAAAAAAAAGAAAAAGCTTTTACTTGGAGAAGAGGGAGAGAGGGTAAGTGAGTGAACCTTACTCTCATCAGAATTGGCTCAAATAGGAAATAACATACATATTCAATTGGGGTACAGAAATCTATCTTACTTTGCAAGAAAAATGGGATATGGGTAGGGGAGAGAGTAATAAAAAAGAAGGCATATTGGGGAAGGGAGTGGTCAATAGCAAAATACTTTTGAGGAGGGACAGGGTAAAAAGAGAATAAATGGGGGGAAATATAGATAGCAATAGTAATTATTAAAAAAATTGAAGCAAGTTTCTCTGATAGAATGTTATTATTCTCTGGAAAATGATGAGTAGATGCTCTCAGGAAAAAAAAAAACCTGGAATGTTGTCCATGAACAAAGTGAAATATACTGTATACAAAGTAATAGTATCCTCTCTATACCCAGAGAAAGAACTAATTGTGTCTGAATACATATCGAAGCACTTTCTAATTCTCTCTCTCTCTTTCTCTTTCTCTCTCTCTCTTTCTCTCTCTTTCTCTTTCTTTTTTCCCTCTTCATTTTTAACTTAATTTTTCTTGAAAATTTTTTATTTTTATTGGGGTGGGAGATTTATGTTTTTTTCACAACTTGACTTTTATGGAAATATTTTGTCTAACTTCGCATGTGCTTTCTTAATTATGGGTGGGAATATGGGAGAGAAATTAGAATTCAAAAATCTTAAAAACAAAGGTAAAAAATTGTTTTGAATGTAACTGGGAGAAAGTATTAAATAAGTATTTAAAAAAACAAAAAATGAATAAAAATAAGTATATTCCTTGAAATAGCATCTTTAGGTAAGTAAGAAACATAGGCTTTTTTAAAAATCAGTACAAAATGTAAAAATTTTTACAAAGAAACATTATCACCAATCCTTGTGCCAGATGTCAATGGTGATAACAGTGATTCATCTGATTTCTTGGAGTGTCTATAGCCTAATGAAGCATAGTACTAGCTCTGGAAGAATATTCTCAATTTTCTTGAAGATACTTTCCCTCGGTCTGATTTTACTACTGGTTTAATTTCTTTCAAACTCTGATTTTGTGAGCTTATGATAATTTGTGTCTCTTTTAAGGCCCATTTAAAGAATTGCAGCCTTTATTTGTCAACTAAGCAAAATATTTCCTTAAATGATGTAACAAAACTATTTTTCTTTGGATTGGAATCTATAATTGAAGCAAATTTTGACTTATACTAACACTTTCTCCTCCAACCTTCTGGGGCAACTGATACCAGTCTTTCTATTGGTAAAGTTTTGTTTGAGGTTACCTGAAAATCACAGATAATGTACTTGGGAACAAGTATCAGAAAATGCTGCACATTTCTCTATAGTAAATGATGGGTATAGTTACTATAATAGTCAAAGGTAGGGAGAGAGTGTGAGTGGCTTAAACAATCTTTAGGATTTTCTCTAACATCCTTTCTACAGCTATCTTTCACAGAAGAACAATTAAAAATGATTTAGATGACAATCTTTAAAAAGTCAGAGCATCTAAGAGTTGTCAAGGGGAAGCATGCTATAGGCAATACTAACTTCTAGAATTATATCTCATCAATTGAAAATAAATCTCTGAGATTAGACTTGTCCAGCCCTTATTTCCTTTTGCAGCTAAACTGAATTTCATTCTGACAATTTATCTGTAACAGGAAGCATCTAGTGTCATCTGTATTTGAGTGAGAAGCTATCTACATAGAAACACAAATCAGGAGTGCCCTTTCCTTCCCTTATTACCATATCAGATTTGACATTCAACAAGGACCTAATTATATTTCAGATATTAATAACTCCCTGAGTAAGTACAACTCTGCCTTTTGATTCTCTGTTTCTATTGATTCAATTTTTATGAAATTTATGAATAGACAAAATTCTACCTTTTCAGCTTGAGTGGAAGGGGAAGCATTCATTCAACCGGCTGTCAAATAATCTCATTTCTGTACCTCAAGCTTGATTTAATCCACAATACAGAATAAATGTCAATGGAGTTAGCTCTGCATTATTCATGGTAACATGGAGTGTAGAAAAGTAGTCTGGAAAAATGGCTTCAAATGGCTTCAAATTCAGGAAGGTCTACATTCTAGACTGATTGCTGAACACATACTAGATGTGTAACCCTGGATCATCTCTCCATGGTTTAAGTAGCAATCTAAGATTATAAATTGCTGGACAGCAATTTTTATTATCAGGCAGTTTCCTATTCTAATGAAGTCACAAATCTAAGCAAAAACTAAATAAAAATTAAAACAGAATAGGAGAACAAAATTCACAAATTGTTGCACATAAACAATGAGACTTTAAACCTTCATTTCTGGCCTCCTTTTCCATTCATTCCTGGCTATTAACATATTAGAAGTAGTCAAAAAGGTGAATAATTTTGAACTTCCTTTTCATTTCCTTTCCCTCTTTTTCAGTGGAAATGTGAACAGACAATGGAAACCCTAACTTGTGGAGTCAGAAGACCATAAATGGCATAAACAAGTCCTGGATAACTGAGTAAATTATATTAAATTTTTTTTTTGCTTTTTGCTGAGGCAATTGAGGTTAAGTGACTTGCCCAGGGTCACACAGCTAGGGAATGTTAAGTGTCTGAGACCAGATTTGAACTCAGGTCTTCCTGATTTCAGAGCTGGGGTTAATTATATTATTTTTTTCTGAAGCTGGTGCCCTCGAAACACTGAACATATTCCCTATCATATGAGAGATATTTTGGCATAATTTAAAATACAGATAACTTAGATCTAGGAGAGTGAATTTCAAGCTATGGCTCTGCTGCTTATTCTTGGGTCATCTTCAGCAACTGTCTGAGTCTTTGGTTCCTTTTTCTGCAACTTAAAGTTGGCTACATAATGTTATATGTTTACAATTGAACATCATTATATTCTGGAAGGAATAAAACAAACTATTTATTAAGCACCTACTCTGAGTCAGGAACTCTCCTAAAGTACCTTAAATATTATCTCTTTCATTATAACCACAGTCTTGGGGCGGGAGGAGTAGGGGTTAATCTTATCCCTATTTTACATTTGGGAAACTAAGGCAGATAGAAGTTAAATTGCCCAGCATCACACATCTAAAGGTGTCTCTGAGGTAAAATTAAAGCTCAGATCTTCTAGATCCAGTGCTAGTCCCATTCAACAGCTTTTGCCTCAACTATTCTAAAAATTATTGTTAATGGAAGCTAGAAAGGGGGAAAATGATTTGGCACATATCAATGTTTATTGATTTAATGATTGATTAGTATAGAATAATCTGAGTTATTATTAAAGGAATTTGGGCCTTGGGTTTTATTTTTCTTTTTTGAGAATAACTGGATGGAGTGAGAGGTAGTTAGCAAAATAACTTTCCTACTCTGAAACTTAATTCAATTAAATAAATATTTATTAAGTGCCTACTGTATATGTGAAAGATGTTATGATATATCCTCAGGATATCTCTGAAATATGTTTCATTTCTATGGGAGTTGAAGGATTCTCAGTGGGGAAACTGAATCAACCAGACATAGAAAATGGAAATGCCCAAGAGCAGGGTCTGAGCCAACTTGGCTCAAGGATGAAGCGGTATGAAGGATAATGGAAATTTTGTATGTAAGAATGAAGAAAAGTTATGACAAAAGGACTAAGGTTCTTTGACTGTCATGAAGCTTTGACCTTTAAGAATCAGGCTCCTGAAAAAAAAATAATTAAAAAAAAAAAGAATCAGACTCCTGGGTTTTTCATGCTAGAGAGACTGGTAGTCATTGTATAAGGAAAACCAGGCATTGAGAAGCCGATTTCTTGGGGAGCAATGATGCTGTGATGGACAGTATATGGAAAGGCAGTGGTCTAACCTGAGACTAAACTCCTAGCATAGACTACAAGAGACAATTCTAGAGGAAAATTCTAGAATAATGAGGTTTGCCAACTATTGCTCTTACGGAGTACACGTGTTGAATAGGACGTTAGGGGATTGGCCTTTCTCCCCATACTGCTATATGCTCCCTATTTAGACGGTGGTGTCCCAGATATGCAATGCTTTCTCTTAATCCTTCTCCAACTCTAAAAAACTAGGAGAGGGGGAGCAGCTACATGGCACAGTGGATAGAGCACCAGCCCTGAAGTTAGAAGCTCCTGAGTTCAAATCTGGTCTCAGACATTTAACATTCCCTAGCTGTGTGACCCTGGGCAAGTCACTTAACATCAATTGCCTCAGCGAAAAAAACAAAAACAAAAACAAAACAACAACAACAACAAAAACCACCAGAGAAGATAGGAATAAATGGACTTTTCCTTAAAATGATCAATAGGATCTACTTAAAACCATCAGCAAGCATCATATATAATGGACACAAAATAGAATTATTCCCAATAAGATCAGGGGTGAAACAAGGTTGTCCACTATCACCCTTACTATTCAATTCTGTATTAAAAATGTTAGCTTTGGCAATAAAAGAAAAAAAAGAGATTAAAGTAAGATAATTTCACAGAAGCAGGATTGAGGTGACCCATAAAAGTTTATGCATTTTAATCATTTTGAGCCATATGATATCATATATTCATTCAGAACCAGGACATTAGTGATTTCTATTCTCAGCTCTTTGAGGTTAAGAATCCAATCACATGGAATCTCACTCATCAGTGAAGGGACCATTGTGATCCAGTATAGAGTTATCTGGTGGTCAAAAATAATCCCCTGATGGGGCAGCTAGGTGGCGCAGTGGATAGAGCACCAGCCCTGAAGTCAGGAGGACCTGGGTTCAAATCTGATCTCAGACACTTAACATTCCCTAGCTGTGTGACCCTGGGCAAGTCACTTAACCTCAATTGCCTCAGCAAAAAGCAAAAAAAAAAAAAAATAATAATCCCCTGAGGCTCCCATGATGGTTAACTAGAAGGACCAGAATTTAAGAATGACATGAATGACAGGTAAATTTTGCATCTGTTGATGCATCTGGTCCTTCTGCTTTAATGGGAAGGTATTTCAATAGACTTATAGAAAGGAGCAGACAAGCCTGTTTAGGCTCTTCTGCCACCATAGCACCTCCAATGTTACCTGAGATGTTTGAAACAGACCAAAACAGTGCTACACAGAAGAATGAAACAAGTCCTGCTTCTCAACCTTCCTACTCTGATAGGAGGCTTGATAAGGATGATATGGGGAATCCTCAAATATATGAGGATTCTGGGCAGATGATGAAGTAGGTCCGAAAACTTGCCTCTCCAAGTTTCCCCCACAAAAAAAGATAGCATATTGTCTCAAAGCAGCAAAAATAACATGAGGTAAAGTAATTGTCCTCCTAATACAATTTTTAAAGGACCCCAGGAAAGATCTGATCTCCAGGGGAAGAGGCTTGACCTATTTCTTTTCTCATTTTATATTTAAGCTTAAAATAAAAAAATACACATACAAAAAAAGATAAATACATACAAAGTAATTTGGTCAAAGAAGTATCAATATGACATAGAGGATGCAGGAAAGCTGCATTTTGGAGTAGCTGTTAAGCTGAGCCTTGATGGTAACTACATTCCAAGAGATGGAGATGAAAAGGGATATCAATCAAGCATGAGGGATACCTTGGACAAAGGCACAGGGACAGAAGCAGAGGAATAATAAGGGAGGTTTGAATGCAATAAGGGTAATAATGTGAAATCAGAGTGAAAGGATTAGTTGGGACCAGATTATGAAGACTTTGAATGCTGAAATAGAGGTATGTATATATTTTATCTGCATGCAACATGTAGGAATCAAAGACTTATAAGCAAGAGAAGGATATGGTCAGATTTGTGCTTTAGGAATATCATCTTGGAAGATGAATAGTTTAGAGAAAAAAAGAGATTAAATGTGTGGAGGCCATTTAGGAAGAAATTCCAATAATCCCAGGCAAGAAGTGCTTCAGATGGTGACCATGTGACTAGAAAGAAAGGGAAGTGAGTCTGTCAATAAATGTTTACTAAGCACTCGTGTGTCAAGCATTGGGCTAAGCACTAGGGATACAAATTAGAAGGAAAAAAAAAAACTTGCTGCCTTCAAGGAGTTTACAATCTAATGGGGGAAGACAACAAAAGAAAGTTGAAAGGAAAAGGGGAAAGGATATCCAGCATAGGAACATAATGGGGAACAATCCAAGGAAGGCAGCTGGTGGGAAATGCGAAAATGGAAAGGATGCAGAGACATAGAAAAGACAGCAAAGTTATGAAGAGGGGTTAGTGTAGAAGAGAAATAATAAACGCTATTATGGACATATTGAACTTGGGCATAGTGAATAGAAAACTGGTCTCAGAACCAAGTAACACAGCTGGTTGCATGACACTTGGATAGTCCCTTAATATCTTAGTGCTCTAGGCAATTTTGTAAGAAAGTTTCAGAGAAGGTGCAGACCTGCATTGTTAGATTGAGTTTCCTTTATTAGAGAGTTCCCAATACTAATGTAATCATAAATTCAATCCCCATTTCTTTCTCTATTCTTATGGGACATCCAGATGGTGTTGTCTAGGAGACAATTGGAGGTATAGGATTGAAATTCAAGAATAAGATACAGACTGGATATGTAGTTTTAGCAGTTGTGTATATAGAGATTATGAGAGATGATGTGGTCATCAAGAGAATTTAGAAAGATCCAAGAAGAGGAACCAGGGCAAAGTCCTGAAATATACTTGCAAATGGGAACAGGACCTGAATTATGATCCACCAAAGGAGACTGAGAAAAAAAAAAAGGTCAAACAGTTAAGAATAAAATATATAAAAAGTGTTGCTACTAAAACAAAGAAATGAGTGTTCCAGATAAGAAATGGTATCCAAACCATTAATTGTGTCAAAAGCTATGGAGAGGGCAAGAAGAATGGGCACTGAAAAAAGAAAAATTGGATTTGGTGATTAATTATAATTAGTAGATTTGGAGAGATCATTTTCAATTGAGTGGGAAGTAAGAAAGTTGAGATATTTAAGATAGATTGCTTTTGTTAAGAGTTTGATTGTGGGGGGATGGAGCCAAGATGGCGGAGTGAAAAGGTGATTTTCTGCCTCTCCTCCGATCTTCTGTCAAATCAACAATAAAACAAGCCTCTGAATTGATCTTCAAGTCAACGAACTCAGAAATACTTGGGCACAGCTCTCTGGATAACTTCATATCAGGTTAGTCGGACTCGGACAGAGAGATAAATAGACGACCCCTGTGCAGGCCGGAAGTGAGGGTGGGACTCAGCTCAGCTCATCGTGGCAGAAATTCCAAACTCCAAACTCCAAATTCCAAACACCTGGAGTTTATCTGAGGCACTCGGGACACTCTACCCTGATTGGGGGCAGGTGTTCTGGCAGACTTGCCTTGTTTAAGGAGTAATTCGGACTTATTCCTAGCCCCCATCAGCCCAGCACTTTAAGTCAACTCGCTGAAATGCCCCAGGGCAAAGCTTTTTCAGCAGCCGTTTTTTTTCCCTACTTTAAAGAGATATCCATGCTGTCTAAAAAAATATATATGATGAAGAAGCAAAAGAGAGCTCTCATCATAGACAGCTTTTATCAAGGCAAAGAAACGACCCCAGATCCAGAGGTTCCTTTAGACAAAAATCCAGAGAAAATCAGCCAGAACCATCACTGGTCCCCTTTTCAAAAGGCCTTTCTGGAAGATTGCATAAAGAACCTCAAAAGAGAGCTGGAGCATAAATGGGAAAATAAACTGAAATCAGTGCAAGAAGGATACAGTATCTTGCAAGAAGGATATGATGCCCTGCAAAAGAGATATGAAAAAGACACCAATTTATTAAAAAATAAAATTAGTGAAGTGGAAAAAGAGTGCAATGAACAAATTGGCCAGTTACAAAAGGAGTTTAAAAAGGTAACTGAAGAAAACAACACTTTAAAAATAAGAATTGAACAAATGCAAGTGAATGACTCACTAAGACTTGAACAATCAGTCTAACAAAAAAAATGAAAAATTAGAAGAAAATATGAAATATCTCCTAGGAAAAACAACTGACTTGGAAAATAGATCTAGGAGAGACAACCTAAGGATTATTGGACTTCCTGAAAGCCATGATGAAAAAAAGAATCTAAACACTATCTTCCAGGAAATCCTGAAAGAAAACTGCCCTGAGATTGTAGAATCAGAAAGCAAAATCACCATTGAAAGAATTCCCCATCACCTCCTGAGAGAGACCCCAAAATTAAGACCCCAAGGAATATTGTGGCTAAATTTCAAAGCTATAGCACCAAGGAACAGATTCTGCAAGCAGCTAGAAAGAAACAATTCAAATACCGAGGATCAATAATTAGATTCACACAGGATCTGTCAGCCTCCACACTGAAGGATCCAAGGGCCGGGAACCAGATATTCCTAAGGGCAAAGGAACTTGGATTACAACCAAGAATAACCTACCCAGCTAGAATGAGCATTATCCTCCAGGGAAGAAGATGGTCATTCAATGATATATGTGAATTTCACCTATTTCTAATGAAAAGACCGGATCTGAACAAAAAATTTGACACCCAAACACAGAACTCAAGAGATGCATAAAAAGGTAAAAAAGAAAGGACTCTTGAGAACTTTATTTCTACTAGGGGGATACTCAAAGTTTGGGGGTATAATTAACTAGATATTACTTTGATAATATGAAAAAGAGAACTAGAGGGGAAAATGTTGTCATACTGGGGAAAAGAGGGGAAAAGTGGTAAAATAAGATCTAAAAAAAAAGGAGGTAAAAACAAGGTAAAATCACTTGAAGAGGCAAAGAAAACCTAATATAATTGAGAGAAAGAGGGGAGGGAGATGAGCACTGTGTAAATCTTACTCTCATCAGGATGGGCTCTAAAAGTGTATATCAGACATTTGATTTCACATAGAAACTTGTCTGTTGCTAGAGGGAAGAGGGAGGGAAAGGAGGAAAAGTAAGGGACAAACTAATAGAAGGGAAAATAGAAGAATCAGGGGAAAGGAGTAAAAACAGGGGGAGGGGATCTAAAGGGTTGGAGTATTGTTTGGGGGAGGGGGTCATCAAAAGCAAAGTACTGAGGAGGGGGGAAGGGACAAAGGGGAAAGGAAAGGGGAAAACATAACTTGGGTAAATAAGATGGCAGGAAATAAAGAATGAGTTATTCTAACTGTGAATGTGAATGGGATGAACTCTCCCATAAAGCAGAAGCGGATAGCAGACTGGATTAAAAACCAGAATCCCACAATATGTTGTCTACAAGAAACACATGTAAAACATAGTGACACATATAGAATGAAGGTAAATGGCTGGAGCAGAAAATATTATGCTTCAGGTGAACAAAAAAAAAGCAGGGGTAGCAATCCTTATCTCAGATCAAGTAAAAGCCAAGATAGATCTAATCAAAAGAGATAAGGAAGGAAACTATATTTTATTAAAGGGTACCATAGATAATGTAGCAATATCTATACTAAATATATATGCACCAAGTGCAATAGCACACAAATTCCTAGGGGAGAAATTAAGAGATGCAAGAAGAAATAGATAGCCAAACGATACCAGTGGGGGATCTCAACCTTGCTCTCTCAGAATTAGATAAATCAAACTACAAAATAAACAAGAAAGAAACTAGGGAGATAAACCAATTGTTAGAAAAGTTAGGTATGATAGATCTATGGAGAAAGTTGAATGGAGACAGTAGGGAGTTTACTTTTTTCTCAGCAGTCCATGGAACTTATACAAAAATTGACCATGTATTAGGGCATAAAAACCTTAAAATCAAATGCAGAAAGGCAGAAATAGTAAATGCATCCTTTTAAGATCATGATGCAATAAAAATCACATGCAATATAAGTCCAGGAGAAAATAAACCAAAAGGTAATTGGAAATTAAATAATCTAATCCTGAAGAATGAATGGGTGAAAGAGCAAATCATAGACACAATCAATAATTTCATCCAGGAGAATGACAATAAGGAGACAACATACCAAAATTTGTGGGATACGGCCAAAGC
>JAJPUD010009541.1:17388-73486 GCA_023553655.1 Myrmecobius fasciatus
AAAGTCAGAAACTATACGAACTAAATTACAAAACACTTTCCACACAAATAAAATCAGACCTAATCAATTGGAAAAATATTAAGTGCTCATGGGTAGGCAGAGCGAACATAATAAAAATGACAATACTACCCAAACTAATCTACTTATTTAGTGCCATACCAATCAAACTCCCAAGAAATTATTTTACAGATCTAGAAAAAATAGTAGCAAAGTTCATTTGGAAGACCAAAAGGTCAAGGATTTCAATGGCATTAATGAAAAAAAAGGCAGATGAAGGTGGCCTTGCTGTACCAGATCTAAAACTATATTATAAAGCAGCAGTCATCAAAACCGTTTGGTACTGGATAAGAAATAGAGCAGTCGATCAGTGGCACAGGATAGGTTATCAGGACAACCTAGGCATTAACCTTAACAATCTAGTGTTCGATAAGCCCAAAGACCACAGCTTTTGGGATAAATACTCTCTATTTGGCAAAAACTGCTGGGAAAATTGGAAACTAGTGTGGAAGAAATTAGGGCTTGACCCATACCTAACACCACATACCAAGAGAAGATCTAAATGGGTTCATGATCTAGATATAAAGAGGGACTTTGTAAGCAAGTTAGAGGAACGGAATATAGTTTATCTCTCAGACCTGTGGAGATGGAACAAATTTATGTCCAAAGAAGACTTGGAACTACTAATTGAACACCAGATGGATAATTTTGACTATATTAAGTTAAAAAGTTTCTGTACAAACAAAACAAATGCAGACAAGATTAGGAGGGAAGCATCAAATTGGGAAATCATCTTTACATTTAATGGTTCTGATAAAGGCCTCATTTCTAAAATATATAGAGAATTGTCTTATATATATAAGAATTCAAGCCACTCTTCAATAGATAAGTGGTCAAGGGATATGAACAGACAATTTTGAGATGATGAAATTAAAACCATCTCTTGTCATATGAAAAGTTGCTCCAAATCACTATTGATCAGAGAAATGCAAATTAAGACAACTCTGAGATACCACTACACACCTGTCAGATTGGCTAAAATGACAGGAAAAGATAACGATGAATGTTGGAGGGGATGTGGGAGGGCTGGGACACTAATACATTGTTGGTGGAACTGTGAACGGATCCAACTATTCTGGAGAGCAATTTGGAGCTATGCTCAAAAAGTTGTCAAACTGTGCATACCCTTTGACCCAGCAGTGTTTCTACTGGGCCTATATCCCAAAGAGATCTTAGAGGAGGGAAAGGGACCCACCTGTGCAAGAATGTTTGTGGCAGCCTTTTTTGTAGTGGCTAGAAACTGGAAACTGAAGGGATGCCCATCAATTGGAGAGTGGCTGAATAAATTATGGTATATGAATGTTATGGAATATTATTGTTCTGTAAGAAATGACCAGCAGGACGATTTCAGAGAGGCCTGGAGGGACTTACATGAACTGATGCTAAGTGAAACGAGCAGAACCAGGAGATCATCATGCCCAGCAACAACAGTATTACATGATGATCAATTCTGATGGACATAGCTCTCTGCAATAAAGAATTGTCTCACACCAGTTCCAATTGTTCACTGAAGAAAACCATATACACCCAGAAAGAGGGACATGAAATATGGACCACAACGTAACATTTTCATGATTTCTATTGACATTTGCTTGCATTGTGTTGCCTTTCTCTGATTCTTTTTTTTTTTCTTGTAGATAGGATTTTTCTTGCATAACTTCTCAAGCATTTCAACATTATTAACATGTAGTGGACTTCCTGCCATCTAGGGGAGAGGAGGGGACTGGGAGTAAAATTTGTATTGGAAAGCTTTGTAAAGATCAATGTTGGGGAACTACCCATACATATGTTATACAAATAAAAAGCTTAAAAAATAAAAAAAAGAGTTTGATTGTGAAATAGAGAGGTGTTACATCTCAATAGCTTCAGGGGATGTTATAGTCATGTGAAGTTTTTAAGAATGAGTGAGATCTATTGATCAGAGAAATGCAAATAAAGACAACTCTGAGGTACCACTACACACCTGTCAGATTGACTAAAATGACAGGAAAAGATAAAGATGAATGTTGGAGGGGATGTGGGAAAACTGGGACACTGATACATTGTTGGTGGAACTGTGAATGGATCCAACCATTCTGGAGAGCAATTTGGAGCTATGCTCAAAAAGTTATCAAACTGTGCATATCCTTTGACCCAGCAGTGTTTCTATTGGGCCTATATCCCAAAGAGATTTTAAAGGAGGGAAAGGGACCCACCTGTGCAAGAATGTTTGTGGCAGCCCTTTTTGTAGTGGCTAGAAGCTGGAAACTGAAGGGATGCCCATCAATTGGAGAGTGGCTGAACAAATTATGGTATATGAATATTATGGAATATTATTGTTCTGTAAGAAACGACCAGCAGGACGATTTCAGAGAGGCCTGGAGAGACTTGCATGAACTGATGCTCAGTGAAGTGAGCAGAACCAGGAAATCATTATTCACGGCAACAACAATACTATATGAGGATCAGTTCTAATGGACATGACTCTCTTCAACAATGAAGTGCTTCAAACCAGTTCCAATTGTTCGGTGAAGAGAGCCATATACACCCAGAGAGAGGGATGTGAAATGTGGATCACAACATAACATTTTCATGTTCTCTATTGAGGTTTGCTTGCATTGTATTTCCTTTATCGGATTATTCTTTCTTGTAGATACGATTTCTCCTGCACAAAAAAATGATGCAATAACTATACATATATTCGATTTCTTAAGTATTCTAACATAATTATCATGTAGTGGATATACTGCCATCTAGAGGGGGGTAGGGAGTAGGGGGGAAAATTTGTAACAGAAAGCTTTGTAAGGGTTAATGTTTAGGAATTACCCATACATATTTTGCAAATAAAAAGTATTAATAAAAAAAAAGAATGGGTGAGATCAGCGCTTGTTTATAAATTACAGGAAAGGAGCCAGAGGATAAAGAGAAAATTAAAATTAAAAGAAAAAAAAGAAAAAAAGAAAAGAAAAGGCAGTAGGGGCAGATATGGAAGGAATAACCTTTTGTAAGAGATGGGAGGAGGAGAATGGAATCAAGGACAGGAGTAAAGTTTGGCCTTGGTAAAGAAAGGGATCCTGCTCCAGGGCCAGATGGATTTACATGTGAATTCTACCAAACATTCAAAGAACAATTAATTCCAATACTATATAAACTATTTGAAAAAATAGGGAAAGAAGGTGTACTACCAAATTCCTTCTATGATAAAGATATGGTGCTGATAGCTAAACCAGGTAGGGAGAAAACAGAGAAAGAAAACTATAGAGCAATTTCCCTAATGAATATTGATGCAAAAATCTTAAAATAAATGAGATTATAGAAAGTCATCCCCAGGATAGTACTATGACCAAGTAGGATTTATACCAGGAATGCAGGACTGGTTCAATATTAGGAAAACTATCAGCATAATCAACTCTATTAATAACCAAACTAACAAAAATCATATGGTTATCTCAATAGATGCAGAAAAAGCATTTGATAAAATCCAACACCCCTTCCTATTAAAAACATTAGAGAGTATAGGAATAAATGGGCTTTTCCTTAAAATGATCAGTAGCATCTATTTAAAACCATCAGCAAGCATCATATGTAATGGAGACAAACTAGAACATTCCCAATAAGATCAGGAGTGAAACAAGGCTGCCCACTGTCACCATTACTATTCAATATTGTATTAGAAATGTTAGCTTTGGCAGTAAGAGAAGAAAAAGAGATTTAAAAAAGGGACCCTCAACCATCCAGAGGAACATGTATAAAAAGCAGTTGGGATTGAGGCTCAGAAGAGATTAGAGGTGTATATATAGATTTGGCACTTATTTCTTATAGGATGATGGTAATATACTGCTAATGTACTGGGTTGTAGTGGAGACAGTGAATTTTTTTTGTAGCATTTCTTTTTTTCTCAACAATATTCCTTCTTTCCAAAATACATCCCAAGATAGCCTTCAACATCCATTCTTGCAAGATTTTGTGCTCCAAATCTTTTCTTCCTCCTTTCCCTCCCTCCTTCCCTTTCAAAATAAAGATAGCAAGCAGTCTGATATAGGCCATAGATGTTATTGTTGCTTGTCCTTCGTACTTGAAGAGGACCAAAACATCAGGCAGATGATGCCATGACATGCAGGTGAATTGGAATGAGAGAGGATAGTATAAGGTCACCTGCCTCATTTTTTCCTCTAGAGTCATCTGGGTCCAGTGGCCAAATCAGTACTATTGTCAATGTCCCTGGATACAATGGGAGACCTTAGCTTTTTTAAACTAAGGTCTTCAACAAGTCTTAGTTTGATTAAGGCTACACCATTCAGTGATTAAAGCTATTCTGGTAGAAACTGAGGCAAAGGATGACTTCTTTCACCTAGTCAAAAAATAAAATAAAATAAAATAATGAAAAAAAAATCCTTCTAAACACAACTCTTACTACATCCACCATGGTATGCAAGAAAAATCAGAACAAAAGGAAAAAAAAAACTATGAGATAGAAAAAACAAACAAAAAATAGGTAAAAATACCATAGTTTGATTCACATTCAGTCTTCTAATTTTCTCTCTGATTGTGGATAGCATTTTCTGTCTGAAATTGGAAGACAGTAATTTGTAACCATAATTATTATTATTGACATTTTAGAAAATTTGTTCACACCCTATTTTTTGGAGTTCAAATATAAATGATCCTATGACAATTAGATATCCTACTATTATTCTTTTATATTTAATTTTCTTCATACTATTGCACAGGTAAATAAAAGAACCATTTTTGTAGTTGAATAAAAATATTTGGATACAAGTTTATATTTTGTAGGCTCAATTTCCAGTTATAGGCTGGATGTTGGGGAGGATATGAACCTTATCTCATTCCTTCCTGATGTTATTTCTTCTGATAGCATCTGCATTTTGAAAACTTTTCATTCCATAAAACTTGCAGATTATAAGTACCTGATATTGTGACATCTACTAAATACAATTTTAAAATTTTAACAGATCAATGTTATGTCCAGTCAATTGTAGGCAACAGCTTGGTCTGTGATAGTTCTGTTTTCCTTAATATTTATTGGTTGAGTTCTCAAGGACATCTTGAGGTCTGTATTGAAGGCAACAGTTTGATCTGTGAGAGTTCTGTTTCCCTTAATATTTATTGGTTGAATTCTCAAGGACATCTTGAGGTCTGTATTTGTAGTTTAAGGATTTTTTTATCAGTCCAGGAAAAATAGTCTGATTTTTCTTATATAGTATGGCAGATGTAGTGCAGATGTATTTGGAAGGATTATTTATTAATTGTTTTCTTTTCTTTCTTCTCTCTTTCTCTCTCTCTCTGTCTCCCTGTCTATCTCTGCCTCTCTGTTTCTATCTTTCTCTCTCTCTCCCTCCTCTCTCTCTCTCTCTCCCTCTCTCTCTCTCTCTCTCTCTCTCTCTCTCTCTCTGTCTCTCCTCTTTCTCTCTCTCTCTCTGTCTCTCTGTCTCTGTCTCTGTCTCTCTGTCTCTCCCTCTGTCCCTATTTCTGTCTGTCTCTCTCTTTCTGTCTCTTTCTCTCTTACTGTACCTCTGTCTCTCTCTGTCTTTATCTCTGTCTCTGTCTCCCTTCTCTTTCTCTTTCTGTCTCTGTCTCCATCTCTCTCTGTCTCTATTTCTGTCTGTCTCTCTCTCTGTCTCTGTCTTCCTCCCTCCCTCCTTCCCTCTCCCTCTCTCTTTCTTTCTCTCAGACTAGATGAAAAAGGCCATTCATTCCTAGCCTTAATCACTGAATGGGTGTGGTTTACTAAATCTAAGACCTGTTGAAGCCCTTAGCTAAAAAAGACCAAGGTCTTCCATTGTATCCAAGGCCATCTGCACTTGTGGATCCCCTTGGTTCTGGAGGAGAAAGTGAGACAGGCATCCTTGCCCAGCCCCCTTCCCCTTAAATCCAACTCATCTGCATATCATGGCATCCCATCTGAAGTCGTGGTCTTCTTGGAGAACGAGGCACAAACAACAACAGCAGCAAGCTATCTGGTCGTGTTTGCTACATATTCAATTACTGTTAATTTTGGGGGACTAGCATTTAGGATTGAACAGTTTCTACCAAATTGTCATAAAATTTGCTTCCAAAGATAATCCTTCTATGGGAGGAGAAGCATCTGCTTTACCTAGGCTGGACAAGATTTAATTAATTTGAGGAACTGAGTTGAAGCTCCTCAGGTTTGGTAGAATTTCCACTGCCATTAGGGTCTGTATGTCTTTCTGATTGTGTGCTGCCGGCATGGAAGACAGGCAAGAAAAGGAGAACCTTATTCACCTGAATTATATGTTATATCTTTGTTGTCATTCAGTAGTTTTTCAGCTGTGTCCCACACTTCATGACCCCATTTGAGATTTTCTTGGCAAAGAAACTGAAATGGTTTGCCATTTCCTCTCCAGATCATTTTACAGTTGAATAAACAGAGGCAAAAGGATTAATGAGTCTCCGGGGTTCCCACAGTTAGTGTCCAAGGCCAGATTTGAACTCAGAAAGACTCACCTACCTCCCTCCCTCCCTCCAAGTGGGCTATTCTATCTACTGAGCCACCTAGCTGCCCTATTATAGCCTTAGTCAGGACTTAGGCCTAACCCAGCAAATCTTTAATTTCTGATTGGTTTGAATTGACATCATCAATTTCTATTTCCATGAACAATTTCACGTGATTAAGCCATTTATTTGGCATGTATTTGTCAGCAATTGATGCCTGAGTTCATATGGATGATACTAATTTTTTGATTCATCTCTTGGACTTTAATCATTTCATAGATTCTATATGGAGATAAACTGCTTCTAAAACTTTTTTGTGATCTAAGGGAAGGGGAATAAATGTAAGAAATTCTGTATAATGCAGAAAAAGGACTAAAGGAGTTGAATTGGATGCCCTCAATAGGAAATTATACTAGACACTAGATAATCTGCTTTAGAGTAGATGCTGTGGTAGGATTAGGAGGAGAAAAGAGAAGTAAAAATTTGGAACAAATTCAAAGTCCTAGAATCTCAGAGAAGGAAAGGAGCTTGAAGACCAACTAGTTCAAAGAATCCCTTCCTACAACATACTTGAAAAGTGGTCATCTGTTTGGGATAAGAACTCACTATTTGACAAAAACTGCTGGGAAAAATGGAAACTAGCATGGAAGAAATTAGGGCTCGACCCACACCTAATACCCTATCCCGAGATAAGATCTAAATGGGTTCATGATTCAGACATAATGACTGATATTATAAGGAAATTAGAGAAATATAGGATAGTTTATCTCTCAGATCTGTGGAGAAGGAAGAAATTTGTGTCCAAAGAAGAATTAGAACTCATAATTGGACACCAGATAGATCATTTTGATTATATTAAACTAAAAAGTTTCTGTACAAACAAAACTAATGTAGAAAAGATCAGAAGGGAAGCAATAAATTGGGAAATCATTTTTATATTTAATGGTTCTGATAAAGGCCTCATTTCTAAAATATATAGAGAACTGACTCAAATTTATAAGAATTCAAGCCATTCTCCAACTGATAAATGATCAAAGGAAATGAATAGACAATTTTCTGATGAAGAAATTAAAACTATTTCTAATCATATAAGAAGGTGCTCTAAATAACTATTGATCAGATAAATGCCAATTATAACAATTCTGGGATAGCACTACACACCTCTCAGATTGTCTAAGAAGACAGGAAAAGACAAGGTCAAATGTTGGAGGGGATGTGGGAAAACTGGGACACTAATACATTGTTGGTGGAACTGTGAAGGGATCCAACCATTCTGGAGAGCAATTTGGAGCTATGCTCAAAAAGTGATCAAATTGTGCATACCCTTTGGCCCAGCAGTGTTTCTATTGGGCTTATATCCCAAAGAAATCATAAAGGAAGGAAAGGGCCCCACATATGCAAGAATGTTGTGGTAGCCCTTTTTGTAGTGGCTAGAAACTGGAAACTGAATGGATGCCCATCAATTGGAGAGTGGCTGAATAAATTATGGTATATGAATGTTATGGAATATTATTGTTCTGTGAGAAATGACCAGCAGTACGATTTCAGAAAGGCCTGGAGAGACTTGCATGAACTGATGCTGAATGAAATGAGCAGAACCATGAGACCATTGTATATGGCAACATCAATACTTTATGATGATCAATTCTGACAAAAATGACTCTTTCCAACAATGAGGTGATTGATGCCAGTTCCAATGATCTTGTGATGAAGGGAGCCATCTATACTCAGAGAGGACTGTAGGAACTGAATGGGGATCACAACATAGCATTTTCACTCTTTTTGATGTTGTTCATTTGCTTTTTGTTTTCTTACTCACTTACTTTTTTTTTTACTGGATTTCTCTTGTGCAGCAAGAGAATTGTATGAATATGTTTATACATATTGGATTTAACATATATTTTAACATGTTTAACATATATTGAATTGCTTGCCATCTAGGGGAGGGGGTGGAGGGAAGGAGGAGAAAATCTGAAACACAAGGTTATGCAAGGGTCAATGCTGTCAAATTATCTATGCATATGTTTTGAAAATAAAAAGCTTTATTAAAAAAAAAAGTACAGAAAGAAAAGTTGTCATCTGGCTTGACAGATTCCAGGGAGGGAGAACTACAGGTATGCTAGAGCCAATTTGAACCAGCTTGCTAGAACTCAACTATTATATTTTTAGTGTGATGTGATTTTTTAATGGGGATTGGGGTGGGGATAAGAGAGAAAATCCGAACTCAAAGTTTTAAAAACAAATTTTAAAAAAAGTTGTTTTGAGAGTAACTGAGGAGAAATATTAAATAAATTAAATTTAAAAAATTTTAGTGTGAGCATTTACACCTAGGAAATTGACCCACTCCAAATCAGGGCTTGATTTACTGTTTTGTGGATTGTTTAGGCTTAGTAGAGTGATGGACAATATGATCACAATGCAAATTAACCTTAAAAGTGTGTCATGCATTTTTCTCTTCAGAGAAGAAATTGTTAAACATTTTCGAGCACTGCACTGGGGAGTACTTATAACTGACAGTGACAGACAACACTTAAATTTTAAAAAATTGCATTGACATATTTTGTTTTTATCTTACTGATATTTCCTAATAATATATCTTTTCCCCCTCTAGAGAGGCATTCCTTATGACAAAGAATAAAAAATGAAGAAAAAAATAATTCAATAAAACTAATCAACATGTTGAAAAGTTCTAACATTAAATGCAGCATTATATTTTTATAGCATGTCATTGTGAAATTGATGTATATTACTGATAAACCTTTCTGGGAAATCAAATTTTGACATAATTTTCCATAAGCCTTCATGACTGACAGTATCAAAGGTATTGGTCAGATCTACAGATGTTGTATACAGACTTCTGTTCTGCTCCCAGCATTTCTCCTGAAGTTGTCAGACAACAAACACCTTATAACTGTTCCTCAGTCCCTTCTGAAGCCACACTGCCTCTTGGGTAGATGACTATTTTCCAGGTGAAGGATAAGTCTATTAAGGAGGACTCTGGCAAGAACTTGCCAGCAATGACTAAGAGAGAGATGCCCTTGTGATTGTTACAGTTTAATCTATTCCCTTTACTTTCATAAAGATGGACAATGGAGGCATCTTTGAACTCTTGGGACATAATCTTCTCTTGCCATATAATCCTGAAAATTTCAATCAGCTTTTGTATGAGCAATAAACCCCTCACCTTGTAAATCTCAACTGGAATGGCATTAGAATAAGATGCTTTGCCATGTGAAAGGAATCTAATAGCATTCAAAACTTCTTCAGAATTGCACATGTTTACCAGCCCTGAAGGCAGGAGGACCTGAGTTCAAATTTGATCTCAGACATTTCCTAGCTCTGTGACCCTGGGCAAGTCACTTAACCCCAATTGCCTCAAAAACAACAATAACAAAAGGATTACACATGTTTAACATATATTGAAAAGGGTGGGAGGAAGGGAGACAAAAAAATTTGCAACACAAAGTTTTGCAAGGGTGAGTGTTGAAAATTATCCATCTATATATTTTGAAAATAAAAAAGCTTTAATTTAAAAAAAGGAAAAAAAAAACACCTATACTACACTGCTGAAAAAATAAATAAATTTAGTTTTATGCTTCCATGCAAAAAAACCAAAACAGGGGTAGGTAGGTGGCGCAGTGGATAGAACACCAGCCCTGAAGTCAGGAGGACCTGAGTTCAAATCTAGTTTCAGACACTTAACATTTCCTAGCTGGGTGACCCTGTGCAAGTCATTTAACCCAATTGCCTCAACAAACAAACAAACAACCTTCTTCAGTTGGGATTTCAGCTAGGGAAGGATTAACTTCAACCTGAAGTAAATGGTTAATGGCTTCAGCATTGATTGATGAGGGTCTGTTGAAAACACTATGGAAGTGTTCAGCCCATCTCTCTAGGATCATATCCTTTACACTAATCAGTATGACTCCATCATCACTGAGTAGTTGAGATGTACCACACATCTTTGGCCCATAAATAACCTCCAGGCTTCATAAAAGTGCTTTGGATTGTTATTATCAGCATAAAACTGAATTTCCTCTGCTTTCACAGTCACTGATGGTGTGAAACAAGGTTGTGTCCTAGCTTCCATGATATTTTCAGCTTTGTTTTCAAAAGTTTTCAATGAGGATGAACATGGCATCAAGGTTAGCTGCTGCATGATGGTAAATTCTTCACCTTGAAAAGTCTATAAGCCAAAACTAAAGGGTAGGGAATGCTGGTGCATGATTTTTTGTTTGCAGATGATCATGCACTCAATGCAGCCTCCAAAGCTGAAACCCCCCCAAAATATGGATCGATCTCTGAGGCTTGTGCTAATTTTGACTGGACTATCTAAACTGCCAAGCAAGCACTCAACTCTACTGTAACTCCACTGGGCTGCCCGTGTTGTTCAAATGCCAAATGTGCTCTTGCCAAAAAGACTATTTTATGGAGGACTAACAGGGGACAAGGGCTCACGTGGTAGCCAGAAAAAATGATACAAGGACACTCTTCAGGGCTTTCCAAAAAACTTTGGAACTGATTGCAGGATATGGGAGATAATGGTATGGTGTGCCCTCATTAAAGAAGGTGTTGTGTTCTATGAGCAAAAGCAGAAATAAATTAGCTCAGAAGAAATTAGAGAATGCACCCCAGATCTTCACATGGACTATTTGTGTATGTCCTGTGGCAGACTTACATTGGTCTGATCAGTCACAGTGAGATGCAATTGATTCTAACACAATGATGTCATTTTGGTCCTCTTTGAGAATGAAGAATAGTGACCATACTCTTAGAGTACTCTACCTTGTGAGAGAAGAGATGGGAAGTTTCGTTTTGTATTTTCTCATTTGGGTCAAGCTTGTTATTTTAATCCAGACCTAACTCAGGCCAGTCTTAATGTTGATCTCAGGACTAGAACAAAATCAGAACTAGAACATCTAAAGTATTCAGCAAAGATTCAATCAGACATGACTTCCTTAAGCCCTTGGATTTGCTCTGTCCTCTGTCTACAGGGTGAGTCTGATCTCTTGTTGGGGGGAAGCCTTTAATATTTAGGTCATTAAGAAGTCATATCCACAGTTTGAGCCTTTGTCAATCAACTCTTGAGGTTTTTTAAGCATAATTTTTGAAGGGTAGGTGTTGCCCCTATCACATTTGGCTATTGTAATTTTAAAACATTCAGTTTTTATTGTTGTATTACCATTCTTCCATTTTACATTATTGTAGCCATTGTGTATCTTGTTTTCCTGTTTCTGCTTACTTTACAAGTAGTGAATAAAAACTGAAATTCTCTAAAGTCTAAGGTGAATTATGAGTTGCTAATTTGATGCTCTTCTTATAGTTCTATTAGCAACAGAATCTAAAGCATTAGGATTAAGCTTGTTTTTACCACATGAAAAAAGTTATTGAAAAACCAAATTTAAGAGATTGGACTAAATTGTATTAAGACTTATTACTGGTAGATGTTAGCAAAACTATCAATAAATCTCTAAAAGTGACTTGGACCTAAAGAAGCATAAACTTCTTCAGAGCTGTCTTAACAATGAAGTCTAGTCCAGAATGTCCAACAAAAGATACTTCAATGACCAGATGATTATATGAGACATCTGGGACTTGACAAAATGTGATGATAAATGGACATTGGGAGTTGATATTATTTGATATTATTTAACATTAATGATCATTATTGTATTGCTTTGACCTTTTGTTTCAAGGTGTTTGCGGAGTTTTCTTGGTTACCCTGGTGACATGTAAATCCTTCCTATAAAAATGAGTCCATTATGAGCCCTTAAAGTAGTATGATCTGTAGTCTTACTTAGTTTACCTCTAGAATATAAACAAGATTTAGTTGTCATCATTATTATTCTTAGTCTCTGTATTGATGGTGAGCATGAGCACATTAAAATTTTATAAATTTGGCTTGTAGATAAGTGATCCATGGGGGAATGAGCTGGTTCCTTCCCCATGACTCAAAGGAGGAAATTGAAGGAATTGTGAGAATTGAGTGAACCATACTGACTCCATCTTCCTACTCAATTCTGGTTCTACCTCAGTTCTCTTTCTGTTTAATTATGGATCTAGTCCAATTTCTGTATTGTAAGAAAACTTTTCTCATTTATGGAAATTAGGAGAAAACTTTATTGCATTGTTTGATTCTAGCCTTGTGTGACTGGGAAGCTAGACCACCTACCTTAACTTGTTGCTTAGAAACCCTTAACTAAGGATTTAGTTTATGCTGATCAGAAATTAAGTCAGACCTGAAGATTGATGCAAGGAATTTCCTCACAGTTATATATCTCAAGCAACTTACATGTCTTATCTGAAAACTGGATATATGCTAATCAGTTATTGCTTCCATGTTCCCTTGATTGAATACAAATACTTAGGAACAGTAAAAGATTTCTTTTTCATATTTCATGGAATTGCACCTATTCCCTTGTAACTTGGAAAGCTCCTAATCTTTTCTCTAATTAGAAATTAGATTAGCTGATTTTATATCCTGATTTATATTTTTTTTGTCTTCTTTTGATGCATAAAAATCTGTTTTCTATTCAGAGTCCAATGCAAACTGAGGAGACTTTTTTCCTTATTTGTTATGCAATTGGTATGTATTGCTTAATAAATTGATATGCTTGGAAGCTTGGACTTTGTTTCTTCAGTTATTTCACCCTTCTCAGAAATTTGGTCTTCCCATGATTCTAGTGTAATTCTCATGGTCATTATTTTTTACAACAGAGTAGTATTCTATCAGTTTCATATATCACTATTTAGCTACTCCTCTATAACTATATGTATATGTATATGTTACTAAATATTGCTATTTATGTCTCCAAAATATTTCTTATATACCAGCTCTTATTCTGATACACATAGTGGCTATTTAGTTCATAACCTCTTCTCTTCTTGTCTGGATAATCTCAACAGTCTCCTAAGTAGCCTCTCTGTTGTCTCTGGTCTCTCTGTTCTCCATGTAAGTGATTTTCTTAAAGTGCAAATTTGAACGTTATTTCTCTGCTCAATATACTCCACATATTTTTCATTACTTTTAGGATCAAATAAAAATTTGTTTAATTTTTAAAGTTCTTAACAACCTGCCATTAACCTATCTTTCCAGATTCATTGTAGATTATTCTCCTTTCTTTACTTTGCAATCAATCAAAGTGACCTTCATTCTGACTCCAAACATAGTATTCTACCTCATTTTTCTCATCTGTAAAATGGGGGCAATAATAACAAATACCTTTCAGTATTATTGTAAGGATCAAATGAGCTGAAAATTTGCAAAGTGTTTAGCATTGTGCCTGACACATAATAAGCACTATGTCATTATTATTATTTTGTTTTTCCAATATGGACAATTCCTGAATTCCTGATATACTCAACTTGGTTACATTTGATGATTTTTTGGGGGGATATATTGCTGTGGTCTTACTGCCAAGATTTAATTTTTTAAAAATAATTATTATCCATTGTTATTATTTGCTCATGATGTTGGCCTACAGTTCTCTAGCCTTAGTTTAACCTTCCCTGAATTAAGCATTAGGGTTTGGTAGAGTGCTTTATTTCTTGGATATTTAGAATAATTTGTGTAATATAGATATTGTTTTTTTTTAATTTGATAGAATTGTTCTATAAATTCATTTCGACCTTTTTAAAAAATTCCTTTATAGCTAGTTCAATTTCTTTTTCTTAAAGTGGATTGTTTACCTTCTCTATTTGGTGTTCTGCTCTATTGAAATCTTTTATATTTTTATAAATAACTGTCTATTAGTTTTGAGTATCTTGGTATAGTAAGCCAATCCTCTTTTTAAAAACCTCTAATTATCGGGATGATTTTCCTTACGGAAAGCTTAAAAGTGCCTCTTTGTAATTTCCACATTTCTTCTCATTTTGGCCTTTGAGGCCAAATAGAAAAAGTCTAATCCCTCCTATATATAATAAACCTTCAATTACTTAAAGACTGCTATCCTATCACTGCTGTTATTGGTTTTCCAATTTAAATATCTTTATTTCCTGCTGTTTAGATTACTACTTACTTATTTTCCTAAAATTTTAATATTCAGAATTGAATACAGTGCTTCATATATAATAACCAAGGAATAGGACAATAGAACATCGTCCCCTTAGTCTCATCACTATGTACTTCTTATTGCAGCCTTAGATTAGATTAAAAATATTATTTTGGGGGAGCCGCTGTATTAAATTATGGACTCATATTTTACATGCAGTTCAGTAAAACTCTGAAACTTTTTTCCTTTGGTATGTGCTGTCTGGTCATGCCTTTCCCATCTTGTACTTGTGACAATTTTTAAAACTTTTTAAATTTTAAACACTACATTTATCCCTCTTAAATTTCATATATTCAAATTTGGTCCAATACGTTAGCCCATTCAGCTTTTTTGGGGTTCTGATCATCATAAGTGTTATCCATCCCTTGATTTGATAGATTTGATAAAATCATCATCTATGCCTTTCTCCAATGTAAATTAATTAATTAATTAAATAGCAGAGGGTGAAGTACAGATTGCTTAGTAGAGATCACCTTCAAATTGACTCAAACTATTAAGGATTACTTTTTGAAACTGACCAGTTAGGGACACTGATACATTGTTGGTGGAACTGTGAACGGATCCAACCATTCTGGAGAGCAATTTGGAGCTATGCTCAAAAAGTTATCAAACAGTGCATATCCTTTGACCCAGCAGTGTTTCTACTGGGCCTATATCCCAAAGAGATTTTAAAGGAGGGAAAGGGACCCACATGTGCAAAAATGTTTGTGGCAGCCCTTTTTGTAGTGGCTAGAAACTGGAAACTGAATGGATGCCCATCAATTGGAGAGTGGCTGAACAAATTATGGTATATGAATGTTATGGGATATTATTGTTCTGTAAGAAACGACCAGCAGGATGATTTCAGAGAGGCCTGGAGAGACTTGCATGAACTGATGCTGAGCGAAATGAGCAGAACCAGGAGATCATTATACACAGCAACAAGATTATACAATGATCAGTTCTGATGGACATGGTTCTCTTCAACAATGAGATGTTTCAAACCAGTTCAGTGATGAAGAAAGCCATATACACCCAGAGAGAGGCCTGTGGGATCTGAGGGTGGACCACAACATAGCATTTTAACGCTTTCTGTGAATATTTCCATGCATTCTGTTTTCCTTCTTAGGTTGTTTTTTTTTTCTTCTTCTCTTTCTAGATCTGATGTTTCTTGTGCAGTAAGATAACTGTATAGATATGTATACATGTATTGTATTTGTCATATAATTTATCCTATCTAGCATGTATTAGATTGCCTGTCATCTAGGGGTGGGGGTGGGGGGAGGGAAAGGAAAAGCTTGGGAAAAAAAAAGTTCTTTTTGCAAAGGTCAATGTTGAAAGGTCACTCATATGTTTTGCAAATAAAAAGCTTTATAAAAAAAAAAAAAGAAAAGAAACTGACCAGTTAGAAATTTCCTGAATCTAACTATATTTAGTCATACCCTTTTATTTCCAGTCTAGAATGCCCGGCAGAAAAGTGAAGTGAGTTTGGCTTATTCCATTTCTTAACAAAGACTCCATTGCTCTTTGTGATCTCCATCTCCTTTTCCAAATGTCTACTCACTATAGTATTCAGGTTTTTGAAAGACATCAATAAGCTGGAGAGTGTCCAGTGGAGGGCAACAAGGATGGTAAAAGGCCTTGAGCCCATGTCATAAGAATACTGGTTGAAGGAACTGAAGATGTGTAATTTGAAAATAAAAATGACTTTGAGGTTCATAACTGTATTCAGGTGTTTTAGAAGGCTGGTGTATGAAGGAGGAATTAGTTTTGATCTGTTTGCCTTAAAAGAGCAAAAACAGGAACAATGATGAAAGTTGTACAAAAGTTAATTTAGGCTTCATAATCAGGAAAAGTTTCCTAATTATTACAGCTATTCAAAACTGGAATGGGCTTCCTAATGAAGTGGCAACTTTCCCATTCTTGATTCTCTTCAAGCAGAGACTGGACAATTACATGTCTCTTCAAATTCTGTGATTTTTAAAATCTGAAATTTAAGTCCTATTATTCCAGGAATTGAAGAGTATCAGCATGTCATTCTCCCAGGAAATGAATTAGTTTTTTTTTCTCAAGAATTACCTTCAAGTTTCTGTACAAGATAAGGATTAATCTGTCATATCAGGAAACAAGCTGTCTTATTCTAGTCTTTACAGGACAGGCTATTGATATATTAGAAAACCATACAATATGAGACAGGGGACCCAAAAACACAGAGGAGGATTGTGGAGTAACAGCAAGTTTATGTAACACTTTTCAACTATCCTTTTCTTTTAAATAAGGTATTTGTAATATTTGTAAGTAATTTTTTGTAATTTGTAAGTAATAAGTAAAATATCTTCAGTTTGTATTTATATTTTCCAAAGTCATAAAATTCTATGCTTAAGAACCCCCATGAAAATAATAAATAAATATTTTCAAAGGCTTTCTGTAAAATGCCTCAAGTACAGTCATCTTATTAGATCTCTTCATGGTTTGGAGATGACCCTAGTTTTTTGAACACTATGCCAGAGCAAGGCAAGCTGTGGCAGGTACCAGTAAATTGGAAAGCCTTCAGCTTAACTGTTAGTGATCTTTAGTGAGGCTCAGTAGCCCTGGAGCAGGAGTTGAGAAACAGGTCATGTGAGTTGAAGTTTTATGAGTTTAGATCAATGGAAAGCCACTGGGGACAAGAGATTTAACAGTAGTACATGTGTAGTTAAAGCCTCTACATGTTTAATTAAGGACTTGACAAATTTACTTTGAATAGAGAAACCAATCTCAAAATTTAGAAGTCAGATGAATTTTATAGCTTTTAAGAAAAACATAAAGAAAGGAAACAAACCACCTCAGGTAGACATTCAAATTAGTTTGCCAAAGGTTTACCACAATAAGCTCTGAAAGCATCTTTGGAAAGATTCAAAAGAGAGATAAGGGGAGGGTACTTTCTGGGGCAGCTAGGTGGCACAGTGGATAGAGCACCAGCCCTGAAGTCAGGAAGATCTGAGTTCAAATTTGGTCTCAGACACCTAACACTTCTAGCTGTGTGACCCTGGGCAAGTCACTTAACCCCAATTGCCTCAGCAGCAACTAACAAAAAAAACAACCCCACCCCCCAAAAAAAAACCACATATGAGGTAGACAGAGTATTGTTGGTTAGTGACCTTCTTCCCTACCTATTCTTCTCAGAACTTGTAGCAAAGTGTTTAAAAAGTTTCATTTTACTTGATATAAGAAACATTGCTTCAGGAGCTAGGTGGTTCCCCTTCCTAGAGGTCTTCAAGAAAAATTTGGATGCTTATCTGTCAGGTATATTATAGAGAATTCTCCATCAGGTAGGACCTTTCCAACTTTATAAAATTATAATTTCCAATATCCCAAATATAATATCCCCAAATTATAATTTTGGGATTATGGCTTAAGCCTGAGCTGTAAGAAGTGGCAGATCAGAAGCTCAATGGTCCACCAGATATATATTCACTAGTGCCTATGAATATGGTTCTGTGGATTCCTGTTCAAATTATTGTGATGTTAAATGAACAAGAAGAACAAACTGTACTTTTTATAATGTGGCATTGAGCTACATTTTGTTGACAATGTTAAGGGCCATGATGAAATTGTTGCTATGGTGATCTGATTCCTGAAATTTGCCAACCATAAATCAATCAACCAAAATGTATTTATTGTGCACCTGTTATGTGATTAACAGTGTAGTAACTGTTTGGAGGATAAGTATAGGATCTGGTTGCTCCCTACAATGAATTTGTAAAACAATTGAGGAGACAAGGCTAACACATATAACGTTACAGTAAATGACATGACATCAATCAACAAATATTTACTTGGTGCCTATCTGTATAATCATAGTGAAGGAATACAAATGCATTTCAGAATAGGAGTTGATGATCTGTAATATTCAAACAAGGACCTGTCTTTGAAAATATTCTATTTTCTATTAAATAAAAGTATTGGTTTAGTTTGGATTTATATTTTCCAAAGCCATACGTTTTTACGGTTAAGAACTCCCCAAAATAATCAATAAATATTTTCAAAGACATTTTTGTAAAATGCTTCCAGTGTAGTCATATTATTAGATGTGTACTCAATGCAGTCTCTGAGGCTGAGATGCAGCAAAGGATGGATCGATTCTCTACTGCTTCTGTTAATTTTGGCCTAACAATGAGCACTTAGAAAACAGTGATTCTTTACTACAGAGTATCTTAAATTTTTCTACTTATAATATCTTTTCTCCTGAGAAATTTTTATGTGACCCCAGGTATACAGGTATATAAAATAGGTATGCAAATCAAATATTTATTGATAATAAATCATAATTTTGCACCTCCACATTCAGTTACATGACCCCTACATGGGGTTGCCAGTTCAAGAAGCTTTGCTTTACTAGTTGGTCCCACACCATCCATTTAAACCATTGGTTACAGCAAATGGAACAATTTTGAATACTGTGTTTAAGTTTACTTACGTTGGCAGTATATGTTCCAGGGAAGTACATATAGATGATGAAGTTGATATACACATTGTGAGTCAACTCAATGTTTGTGAAGCTCTGAAGGAAAAGTGTAGGAGATAAGAGGCAGTCTACCAAACTGAAGCTCTACAGACTTGTACTGACCTCATTGTTGTATGTCAGTAAAATCTGGACAGTCAACCAGTGCCATGTCAGGATTGTTCCCATTTGAATGGTTGTGAGATTAGATTATTTTACAAAGATTCTGAAGATTATCTGGCAAGATTGGACTTTGAGGGCAAGCATAAAAGCTCTACCAACAGAGACTGCAGCTCCCAAGGGCCAGCCATATTGTTTGAATGCCAAACATTTGCCTATAAGACTATTTTATGGAAAACTCACCCAAAGCAAGCACTCATATGGAGGTCCAAAGAAGCCATACAAGGGCACTTTTAAGGTCTCTCTGAAGAGCTTAGGAACTGATTTTGAAAAACAAGCACAAAGAGTAACCAGCATGGAGTTCTGAATCAAAGATGGTGTGCCCTATGCAGGAGCTCAAAAGAAACATGAAATACTAAACTTTAAAGACATCCACTCCCAATGTCCATATGGACGATGTGTGATTGAATTGTAGTAGAGTCTTTTGAATTCATATTTGTAAAAAAAAATGATGCAATAACTATACATATATTCGATTTCTTAAGTATTCTAACATAATTATCATGTAGTGGATATCCTGCCATCTAGGGGAGGGGTGGGGAGTAGGGGGGGAAAATTTGTTAACAGAAAGCTTTGTAAGAGTTAATGGTTAATGTTTAGGAATTACCCATACATATGTTTTGCAAATAAAAAGTATTAATAAAAATAAAAAAATTTAAAATTTAAAAAAAAATTCATATTTGTCAGCCATAGTCAGGCACACTTCATGCAAAGTCATTTTGGTCCTCTTTGAAGCACGAAGGACAATAAGCAATGATTATTAGATCTCATCATGGCATGAAGGTCATCCTGGTTATTTGAAGGCTATGGCAATGTACAAGCTGTGGCAGGTACCAGCATGCTGGAAACCTTTTACTTACTGGCCTGGTGATGGACTGTGTTACTGTTGCTTAACAACCAGTTTCTCTAAATCTGAAGAGGTTCAACACCAGATACTTCATAAGAATGATGAATTATTTTGGCCATAAGAACTTTCAAAAGCTATGAGTGAACTTTGCCAGTGGTGGGATCACCTACACTGTTAAAACTACAAATGTTTGAAATCTTAAAGTTGTAGTATAAATTGTTTAACTAGATGAATTATCTAGTTCTTTCAAACTCTTATGTGATATGATTATATACTCTTGTGCAACCTGTTCCCAAGAACACTTTAGTCTCCTGGGAAAATTAATTCATATATTGATAACAACACAAAGATATTGTCAATTGCACATACTAAATGAGTGCTATAGCAAATAATACTGAAATGGTTAATGGAGAGTTTATTGTGACCTTGATTGGTCTAGTTGTTGATAGAAAAACCTTCCCAGCAGAAGCCACATTGAGTTAAACCTTGAAGGACTGCTAAGATTTAAATAAATGGAAATGAAAGAGAGCATAGCATGGTAGATAAGATTCTGTCTTTGAAGTCAGGAAAACCTTTGTTCAAATTCTGCCTCCTATACCTGTGTGACCCACAGGTCTCATTCTCTCATTTGTAAAATGAGAAGATTGAATGAGATGATCTTTAAAGTCCTTTCTGGCTTTAAGCTTATCATCAGCAGGTTTCCAAGAAAGATGAACATTATGTAAAAAAGGCCCAGAGGAGAAAATACTTAGGCAAGTTCATAGTAAAAGCTAGCTAAACAATGAATTTAAGTAACAAGAAAAAAATGAAAAGGGAAATTCTTTGCTTGGCATTTAAGACTTTACATATTGTAGTTGCAGGTAAAATATGGTTTTAATTCTTGAACAATGGGAGAACCACTAAAAGTTCTGAATAGCAGTAATATAATGAAAGTTTTATTTTAGCTACAGAATGGATTGGAACAGGGAGAGACTAAAAATGGACAATCCAGTTTGTAAGTTGCAGTTCGGCATGAAGTAAAAATAGAGGCTGAACTTGAGTGGTGGTAGAAAAGATCACATACAAAATGAGCATATGTCCCTTAACCTCATTCCCTGAGAACAGGGATTTCTAGAATTCTAGAATTTAGGGACCTATAGATTATCTATTCTAACTCTGCTGGGATGGGAAAACTGAGGTCCAGAATTAACTGGTTTTTCCAAGGTCATTCAGGCAGTCTTTTCAAACCCAGTTCTTCTAAACTTAGCATCCAACATTCTTTCCTCAATTTACCACACTGCCTTCGTTTTAAACATCTTTTCACCCTCAGCAACAAGCACAATGCTTCTTACTTAGTAGGCCTAAGAATAACCATCCTACAGTTGAAAAATAGATATTTAAATAGACTTTAAAAATCTAGCATTCAATAAATTGCTAGCACAAGAGCCAGGAAGGGCAGGCACTGCAAACAGTACAGGACTCAAAATGTGAGCACTTATTTCATTGAGCTCGTTTTCCTACAGTTTAGCTAATACCTCTGTAGTATGGGTCACCCAGTATTCCTCCTGTGTTGGTACAATTAAGTTGATGGTGCCTTTATTTTAGAAACAGGGGCAAACACGGGATTTGCTGGAGGGAGGGAGGGGTGGGAATCCACAAAATAAAATGAATGTTCCTACCTAAGAGTCCATAAAATACTGGACAGGAGAGTTTTTATTTTATTTTTCAGCACATATCATCCCTAGTGGATAATGTAAGCTCCTTGAGGCCAGGAACTATTACACGGATGCACGTTCATTTGGGTTGGATAGTAAAAGTCCAGTCTCTACAAGAGGAAAAAAGCATGGCTGCCCTGCCTGGGCACGTGTACAAAAGATTGAGGGCGACCCTGGCAGAATCAATATTCGTGCACGACCAAAAGTGATTCGTCAGAACTTCATCAGCTCCAAGACCCAGGGATCCCCGCGCCCGCGGCCCGCTTTGCCCAACCTACGAATCCCGGCATTCATTTCTCTCTCCGAGTAGGAAAGGGGGAATTTGGGAAGGTGGGGAGATGGGGGGGATCTAGAAGCTGACAGTGACAGCAGCTAATCACATCGTGTCTGCATGTGACGTCTACGGTGCATGATGGGATTCGTAGTCTTCGCGCGGCTATACTTTAAGGTGCCGCAGGCCACGCGTCCCGTAGGAAAGACAGGCAAGCCCTTACTCTCAACTTCGACGAGATTCCTTCATTAACACAGTGCGGGGGGCTTTATCTTTTTCTTCACGTCCAAAATCTCGTACTTTTCCGCTCAAATTATGCGCATGACGCTCAAGCCCATCCATTACCGTTTCCTAACTCATTCCTCCCTAACCTGCATCCCCGCGCCCTTTAACCGTCACTTGGAAGTCTCGAGAGAACACCCCTCTCTCCGTCCCCGTCACGCCTTACGCACGGTCGTCCCCACGCAGACTGACACGCCCCTAGGCCAATTGGATAGCCACCCATCCGGGCCGCTGTGGGGGCGCGCTCACCGGAGCCTCCGTGACCCTTGACCTCGGGTTTCCGTACTCCTTTGGTACTTAAGTACGCAGCGGGAGCCGCGGTTGCCGTCGCCCCCGGAGTGCAGGAGGCGGGATTTGGCCGCTTGCCTCAGGGAGGAAGGGAGCGAGAGAGAGGCCAGAGCAGGACCGTCTGGCTCCCGAGAAAGGCCCTCGCCGGACTTCCCGCCCCCCCCACCCCCTCCCCGCCGCCCATGAGACCGGCCCCTCGCGAGCCGCGCTGTCGTTAGGCGGGCCGCGCCGCTTTCTCTGCTCCTCCCGGGACAGGCCCGCGCTCCTCCGGGGAGGGGGCAGCCCTTGGAGGCGTCTCCCTCGTCACCGCCGCCGCAGCCCCGGGAGCGGGAGCGGGCCGGGCCGCAAGCCCCGGAGCTAGGGGGGGGAGGAGGAGGAGGAAGGAGTCTCGGCATCGGCGGGCCGCGCGGACCGAGGCCGTCAACATGGCGAGCGCCTCGTACCACATCTCCAATCTGCTGGAGAAGATGACATCCAGCGACAAGGACTTCAGGTGAGGACGCGAGAGCCGTGCGGTGCCCCACCCCTGCAGCGCCGCCGCCCTCCTGCCGCGAGGGCCCGGGCGCGCCCCGGAGCCCCGATCGATCGCCGGGGTCGACGTGAGGGGGGGCGGGGTGGGGGAAGGTCGAGCCGCCCTCCCGCTCGGGGCAGTCACTGGAGGCCCGGCCTCTCCTGAGACTCTAGGCCGCCCCTCGGAAGAGGCGCTGTGCTCCCAGCTGGCCTTCCTTGGAAAGGGAGGAAGGAGCCAGATGGGGCGCGGGGAACGGTTGGATTCATTGGAGGGTTGGGGGCACCGGCGGTGGGAGTGCGGGAAACTTGCCCAGGAGGAAGCCTGTTGGTGCCTATTTTCTTTCCCGCCAGCATCCTTTCCCCCTTCCCCTCCCTGATTAAATTAAATAGGGGTGGAGATCTGGATTTCTAAATTACTCCGGAGTTTGGTCTTAATCTCGAACCGGCGCTCTCCTGAATCTGAGGCCCGGCGGGAGAGGGAAAGCACTGGGGAGGCCGATCCCCTTGGCCCTGCGCGAGTTTGTTCTGCAAGGGCCTATCTGCATGTGCTCTGGGCCCCTCCATGAGGAAGGATCGCTCTTTCCATTTTAAAAACATTTTGCTCCTTGTCTTCCTCCCTTAAGCTGCAGTTCCCTATTAGCGCCTTACAAATGCTTGTGGACGGAGGCGACTTTGTTAAAGTGAGGGCCACAGACTTAACCTCCCTCCACCAAAGGGTGCTGAGAGGGTTATTTCGGGCTTAGCTTGACACCTTGTTCTGCCTTAGAGCATTTGCCCGGCCTGCGGTCCTAGTAGTAGATCCTACTGTAAAATGAAAGCAAGGCTCATTTATTCATACTAAAGAGAAGATGATTTGAAAGAAAAACCCTGTGGTACTCAGGTTTTATGACATAAAGCTTTTTGGATCAATCTCCTGTACCTGGATAGCCGGAGTTCAGTTACATTGTGGGTGAAGAAGCTCTTGCTCTTTGTGTTATCATTTCTTCTCTCCCGCCACCCCTTCTATCCGCCCCACCCCCGTTAAAATATACCAGTCCTATACACAGGAGCAGTGGTTTTTATTTCATGAAACAAGAAGGTCCTGAGAAAAACAAATTTTTGTGATTCTGAGTTAATTAAGCTATTATACATAGGATCTTCAGTGTATAGAATTCTGGTTCTGGGATTTTCTGACTAGACAGATTTTTTTTTAAAAGTAATTTTGCTCCATCAGAATACACATGGAAGATTTAACATTTGAATAATCTAGAGTGTTCCTTCTTGCATTGATTATTGTTTTCTGAAAACGTTATTTGCTTTATAATTATGGGTCAAAATACAAACGGTTTGGCTTTTAAAGCCACAATGTTATATATTTTTTTGAACTTTTTTTTTTTTTTGGTTCCCAGCTTGTCACTGAAGCTTAAGTATTTTAATTTGGAAACTTTTTACATATTGAGCAAGTAAGTGTGTGATTTTTAAACTTTCTATCGTAGCTTGCTTCTTAAAAATACCCAAAGTGCACTTCTGTTGGTAGAGTTTCAGATTTTAATATTTCTCACGGTGATGGTGGGGAGATCTACCTCTAGTCCTGAAGCATATCGTAAAACACAGAGGAACAATTCTAGTTTTTACAAGTATCTTTCTATATGAAAAATTAAAAAAAGTTATTTGCAGATTTTTAAAATGTTTTCCCTTTTAAAAAATAATTAAGCAATGAAGACTTACAGAGGAAAGTAAACAGACGATTTGTGGTGCTATGTCCTAGTCCCTTATACCTAATATATGCTTAGTAACCATTTGTTGAAGTTCCAGTGTCTTGAAATCAATTGGAGAAAGCTATTTTTGGGTAATAAGTATCTTCTTGCTGTCTAAAATTTTCCAGAACATTGTTTAGAGGATTATTTATATTAAGATTATTGAGCATGGTCAACATATGGGAAAAAAATGTTGATAACTTTCCAAGCATGCCTGAATCCCCAAATATTTTAGCAAATATTCTGGTAATTTGGCTTAATTTAAGAATTTTTCCTTTTCTTCCATTTGAAATATTTTGATCATCAGTATCTGATGAACCTTTTAATCTAAAATATTTTAAATGGAGCATGTAATGTCTCTATTTGTAGTATTGATGGGAGTAGTAGAATTGGATGGGTTTGAAGAGGTCATTCCATCCAATATCTCCAGTTTACTGGTGATTTGCTAAGATCATAACAGGGGTAAGCATCAGAAGTAGGGTTTGAATCTAGGTTCAGAACTCTGAGTCAGATTATGACTCTTTACATCATTCCATGAAATGAGTTTATTGAACTTGATGTTCCTTTCTGACTCAAATTCTGTGAATTTTCATTCTGAATTCATGCTATAGACATCAAGACTATAATGCAACCAGTTCTAAATAGCATAAACTGTTAGATTTTCAGTATGACCCTTTTTACCTCAGAATTTGACTAGTGACAAAAAATCAAAGCTTGGTTTATTAGGACATTATTTTGGATTTTGATTGTCTAGACTTTTATTTTTTTATTGTTTAAACTTTAAGGTGGAGAAAAGTAGACTTAAAAAGGTGACCTGTATTTTGCCAGCACACCCCCCACTATAGTAGACAAAAAATTTAGCAACAAATTTTGCAAGGTGTGCTGCCTATTATTGTAAATACCAAAAAAAAAAAAAAAAAAAATTGAAAAAAATTGAGTGGGGTACATGCAATTTTAAAAATGTTTCTAAAGAAAAAAATCTGGCATAAAAATTTAGGCCAAGTTACTTTTTTTTTTTTTTTAAAGCCAGGCAATTTAATTTGATATTTTTTCATTTCTAGAGAAGGAAGGTAAAGATATTGTATAGTTTAATTTTTTTTTTACATTTTATTGTATTTCTTAATGAAATCTATATACTTTTAAAGTTCTTAAGTTTAAAATAGATTTCATATAACTTTCTGTATATGGAAGTGAACAGGCTTGTCTCTGGTTTTTGCTTACTATCATAATCTTGCATATAGGAATGCTCAGTAACTCATTAAATGAGTGAGGCAATGAATATGTTGTATGTAAATTAGTCATTTTTTTTCCTTATTCCTTTTGTAAATTAAAGAAATAGTTCACTAATTCTACGAGGTTGTTTCCAAGAAAAAGATTTTTAAAATTTTTAATTATTTTGTCCTCATCAAATCAATCAGTGGCTCAAATAAGAGCCAAATAAGAAGTAAACCTAATTCTTTGGGAGTACCTTTAAAGCATAGATCAATAATTCTAATTTATGCCACCTATTTAAAGGGAAGAAACTTCATTGACGCACCTAGTATTTTACTATGAAAATGTTCTCAGCTCTTGTTCTTATTTGTATTATTTCACTTAAAAAGAAAATCTTAGTGTACCAGAGAACACCACTGGGTGAAGGCAGCTGAGACTTCTTTGGTTACTCCTTGTGTTTCTTAGACTTCTTTGTACATAGACTAAGAATGCTAGGAGATAGGAGAAAGGACTTTGGATGGGGGTAGTTACAGTAATCAAGTAAGCTGGAGCTGCTTGTTCATGTGTGATCCAAGAAGTATATTGATCAATGTGCTTTTGCTCTCTAAGATTTTTTTCAGGACAAACTGATGATACCTTTCTATAGCTTCTTGGTGACTTGATCTGGAATTGAGATTAAGATCTTTTGCAGTAAGCATGTAAGCTGGAGCTGCTTGTTCATGTGTGATCCAAGAAGTATATTAATCAATGTGCTTTGCTCTCAGATATTTTTCAGGGCAGATTGATACCTTTCTGTAGCTTCTTGGTGACTTGATCTGGAATTGAGATTAAGATCTTTTGTTTTATGGCAACACTGGACTTTGCCTTCCCCATCACCTTTGTTTATATTTTGGGCTAAAAAATTTAGCTGACTTTAAAACTTTTCTACTGAGTTTATGATCCAAAGTAAATGTTACTTCAAACTACCTGCATCGAAGAGCAATGGAGTGAATCCTGCAGCATTTATACTGAGTGGTGGCATATAACTATGAAGTACTCTTAAGAATATAGTTCTTAACAAGTGATTTTAGTGTGCTTTTTCACAAATTAATTGAAGAAAGAGTTGAAAAGTTGTCCAATTTACTTGACACCTTCTCTTCATCCCCATACAGTTTTTCAGTTTAACAAATATTGAAGTAACAAATAGTTTTAATGCATTGCAAATAACAAGATGTAAAAAACAACTCCTGCCTTCATGAAATTTATAACCCGAAAGGTTTTTCTTGGTTTTTGTTTTTTTCCTCTCATTTCTCTTACATCCCATGCTGGCCTCATCATATTGAGTGCATAATAAGTGCTAAATACTTATAGAGCTTTGGTCTAGCATAGTACCATCTAAAGCTTACAAGCATTGTCTTTTATAGCATTTTTGAACTCTGTTGCTATACTGAATATTCCTTACAAGAATAAGACATAAACAGAGATAGTGACAGTGTTCACAAAGTGAGTGTGATTTTTTTTTTTTTAAGTAAGGTTAAAACTAAATTTATTTTGAAAAAGCTACCTTATGGATAATCTACACATGAATGAAGGATTGTTTGTTTTTGTTGAGGCAATTGAGAAAGTTATGCATAGTGTTTTAGATAGCCACACTGAAATTTTAATTTAGTAAAAAAAAATTCCAAACTTGAATAAATTTCATAGTATTTTTAAACAAGATTGATTTTTAGGCATACAACTCCCCTTTCCCTTACTCTCTCCTCCCCTCCCCCCATTCCTTCCCTGCCTAGTTACTGGTGGCATTTTGACATTGTTTATCTTTCATTTTAAATAAAAGAATTAAATTTCAAATTATTTCCCACATTTTCCTGCTGTAGTAAGGCTCTGTCCTAGGTGCTGAGGGGCATATTCAGCAATAATGTCAAGGTATATAGACTTTGCTCTAAATCAGTTTGTTATGTGCTTATCTATCATTTGCATGCTTGACTTGGGTGAAACAAAAAAAGAAAGTCTCTGCCCTCAAAGACCTTCTTTTTTCAATCAAAGATCCATATAATTTAATTTGGAGAAATAAAGCATACTGAAAAATTAAATAACAAGGTAATATAAATTAAGTACTAAATGAGTTAGTAAAGAAAATAAGTTCTTTATACATTAATAAAGAGAGATCATTCTGGGCTAGGGAAGTCAGGAAAAGCAAGTGAGACTTAGTTCAGGCCAGAAGACAGGTCAGTTTGTAAAGGAGGAAAGAATTCCAGGTAGAAGAAATATATAAGCAAATAAATTGATTGGGAAATAGAACTTTCAGGGAATAATAAAAGGAAATGATTGACATAAGCATAGAATTTTCTATCACATAGACATTCTACTGAGAGGGAAACTGAAATGTGGAGAAAGTGACTTATTGTCCAAGATCAGACATCAACTTAGTTTGTATGAAACCTAGTTCACTGTAATTGTATATTAGATATTTGTAAGAGCAGATATTCTTTTTTTTTAATATATTTTATTTTATTTTATTTGCATAACATATGTTTGGGTAATTCTTCAACACTAACCCTTACATAGCTTTCTGTTACAAATTTTTCCCCCCAACTCCCCACCCCTTCCCTAGATAGCAGGATATCCACTACATGTTAATTATGTTAAAATATTGGCAAATCGAATATATGTATACATATTTCCAAACTTATTGTTGTGCAAGAAAAATCTTATCTACACAAAAGATATATCAGATAAAGGAAACACAATGTAAGCAAATATCAATCAAGGAGTATGAGAATGTTATGTTGTGGTCCACATTTCACATCCCTCTCTCTGGGTGTATATGGCTTTCTTCAGTGAACAATTGGAGGTGGTTTGAAACATTTCATTGTTGAAGAGAGCCATGTCCATCAGAATTGATCGTCATATAGTATTGTTGTTGCCGTGTATAATGATCTCCTGGTTTTGAAGAGCAGATATTCTTAAATTTTTTTATGGTAATGGACCTCTATTGTGTAATAGACCCCCTTCTTAGAGTAATGTTTTTAAATGCCTAAATCATATAAGGTTACAAAGAAAACCAGTTATTTTAAAACAGTTCTCAAAACATTAAAAAAGAAAGAAAAAAAAAGTTTCTGGACCTGACGGGGAAGAAGAGTAGTTTAAAAAAAGAAAAGAAAAGAAAAGAAAGAAAATAGGTTAGTCACATGTGGGCTTTAAATTCCAAGCTAGAGTTTTAGGCTTTATTCTTTAATCTGTAGGGAACCACTGAAAGTTTTTTGTTTCTGTTTTTAAACATAATAGTGACATGATGAAACCTATTTTAAAAAGGTTAATTTAGGAGCAATGTGTAGGTCAAGGTTTCTGCCTATATTTTAAATTTGTGCACAAATGACCATTCTTAGGAACACATAGTCATGTTAAATAAATAGCAAAAACCTAACATGTAAGTCTTGATATCAAAATAATATTTAAATTCATCCTCTACATCTTTTATTTCCCAAATTGTTACCACTGTGGTAGAAATTTGGCATAAATGGTAAGTAGTTAATATAAAATGTAATTTTTAGTTTCATAGTTATTTTTTCCCATTTTTTGATCAGTGGATTTGTAATCAGCTTAAATTTTGAGTTTTTTGATACCATGTATATTTAGTCATTATCCTTTCTCTGACTTCCTAATAATTTGGATTTCTCCCTGAGAGGTTAAGATGCTTTTCCAATTTGCTTCTATCTTACTTGTCTTTGTCTTAATTAATCCCATAAAAAATGCTTTTTACCATCTGTGAATACCTTTGGAGTCCAGACATTAGACTCAAAAATTGTTCAGATTTTCTGCTTTTTCCTGGTGTAGCCTCTTCTTTGAAGAATACCTTTGGGGTTCAGTGGTAGAAAACTGTTCCCTGTCTTCCAAAGATATTTCATCATGCTATCCCTCTTCCCCCAGCTTCTTTAAAATCTCTTTCTCTGCCCTATGTCCTTAAATAGCCTATTTTAGAGATTTCCTTTTTTAGTTCCTGCAATTTGTGACTTTTCAAAATGCTAAAAGGCTTTAAAGCAAGAGGAATTCCTAGTTTCTGGATTCTCTTGCTGGTCAGGAGGATGTGAATGGCTTTTGAATGCAAGATTCTTAGGGTATAAGAGTAGGAAGATTGATGTTAGAGTTAAGTGAATGGGAGAATGGACAATTTAGAGAGCATGTGTTCAGGTGGTATCCTGCCAGCTCATCTCGGGTAAACCTGGGGGAGGGAAGGAGGCAATGTGGATAAGAGGAGATTGACTACAGTACTTTTTGACTTAACTACTTGTAGTCACCCTAAAATGATTGGTGTGTTCTTGAATAAGTCACTTGTCCTTTCTGGGCCTTGGTTTAGTCGTCTATAAAATAAGAGGATTGGATTAGATGTTGAGTCAACTGTATTTTATTTTATTTTTTTATTAAAACTTTTTATTTGCAAAACATATGTATGGCTAATTCTTCAACATTAACCCTTACAAAGCTTTCTGATACAAATTTTTCCCCCCTACTCCCCACCCCTCCCCTAGATGGCAGGAAATCCACTACACGTTAATTATGTTAAAATACTTGACAAATCAAATATGTATACATATTTCCACACTTATCATTGTTGTGCAAGAAAAATCGTATCTACAAGAAAAAAAAAATCAGAAAGGAAACACAATGCTAGCAAACATCAATAGAGAGCATGAAAATGTTATGTTGTGGTCCACATTTCATATCCCTCTCTCTGGGTGTATATGGCTTTCTTTATTGAACAATTTGAACTGGTTTGAAACATTTCATTGGAGTCAACTATATTTTAGCTCTAATTCATATCACCAAAGCAATTTAACAGTTAAGGGTTAGCCTAAGGTAATAAAAAGGAAACCCTACTGTATAGCCCCTCAAAGCCAATAGCAACAAACTCTTTCCTACTTGCTCTTTGATGCTCCCTTTCTTTTCAAAGCACTTAAAGCTCTTTCATTCCAAAATTGGTAACTGAAGACTTAAAAATTCAAAATATAAATTTTCCAGATATGGTTAATACTTTAGTATAAATAAATTTGTTAAAAGCAAATCAAATTTCATGCTAGAGACATGTGACTTCAGATCCTTCTGCTTATACCATAAAAAATTTTCATCTTTTACTGGCCAGCTTTATTATGAGGAGCTTGTCCAATTTCACTGGACTACTTTTTGGGAGACAGATACAGCAGTTCGTTGCTAGACCTGTCTTTAAAAGCCTTTTCTGTCTTGCTATAAGCTCCACCAGAGATTGAAATCTGTTATCTAGTTAACAAGCTGTGGAAATTTCTATGCTACGAGTCAGTTTAATGAGGGTTAAAAATATAAATAAATAACAGTTCATTTATATTCTGTATAACACATGTTGGAGAAGGGCTGATTGAGTTGATCAGAGTTGGATTGAGTAACATTAATAGAAACTAGAAGCAGAAGTATTCAATGAGGTATCTCACTACCTAGTTATAGTGTGACAAGTGATAGACTGGGGAACAAAAGGTTTGAGCTTATGGGTATATTAAGCAATTGCCTACTAAATTGTGACCAGACCACTTCAACTTGGGCTGGACTTATATACAGGGGAAAACAGACTTTTATACATCATAAATAATGAAATAAGTTAATTAATTAAAAGGAAATAATATTATAATGTGGATGAAAGATTCGGGACTTTCCAAGTTAGTAGGGGAAGAATGAACAGGCACAACGTCCTGCAATCAGAAAAACAGGTCTCATTTCCTCCAAGTATCTATAAATAATCAAAAGAACATGAATCAATAACTGATTAATCAATTTGGGGGCCAGTTTGTATATAAAATGTGTTCTTTGAGATCCCTAATTGTGAGAAAACTTGTATCAATCTGACTCAATTTCTGTGGTCAGTTATAAACTATGTCCTTGGTTAAGGGTCTTTAAGCAGCAGAGGTGGTTGGGTTTCCTAATCACACAAGGCTAGTACAAACAATGAATATAATAACATTTTCTCCCAATTCCCATAATTGAATAAAGTTTTCTCACAGGGCAGAAATTAGACTCTTAATTGAATAGAAAAGAACTGAGCTAGCTACAGAATTGTCACAAGATGGGATCTATGTGGTTTACTCAATTACAACCAGCACTTGTTGCTCCAATTCCCTGGATAGTTGTAGGCTAGGCTTGATTGAGGCTTGTCCACTAGTTACAGAAGCTGACCTTTGTAGATGGCTGAAAAGTTAACAAAAGGAATTTTACTTAGCCATAGTGTTAAAAGGGATTTTTAGAGAGGATACAATATTGATTCATTTGGGCTTAGTTTTCTAGTCTCTGTTGCTTGGCTACTACCATCAGAATCCTGAATGTAGGTAGGTTGAGGAAGGCACTCCCAATACTTTATGGCCTGATTTTTGTCCATAGAACAGTAGGAAGTGTCCTCTGTAGTTTGAGTCTTAGGTTCCTGGACTATCTACATCCTGAGGATTGTTTTAGTATGTTTTTAAGAAATGGCTATAGTCTAGCTTGAATGGTGTTAGCGTTACTTGTGCAGCAGTTAAATCAATTTTGAAGAAATCTCATGTCTATTTCAATGAGTATCTGAAAAAAAAAAAAAAATCCTGCTTGACATAACCAGCAAGTAATCATCCAGCTTTTGTTTGAAGATTTTTGCTAAGGTGGAAGCCATTATTACTTTGAGGGCTTTTTATATAACTAAATGGGAAGTCTTTGTTTTATAAAGACTTAAATAAACTAAAGGGTAACTAAGAAGGGACAAGGATGAAAAATAGAAATGATGATTTTAGGAAATTTCTTGGCATAATGTTACATTTATTATATAATTGGTGATACATCTGTGTTTGAATAGCAAATATTGTGAGGTAATAAGTGCTTTGCAAATCTTAAAAGTAGTAACTGCTAACTTACTGTTACTTACTAAAACAGTGTAAGTAGTCCTTAATTTCTCTAAGAATATTGTAAGATAATAAGGCAACTACTTGTTAAGTGTATTTATATGCCAGGACATTGCTAAGTGCTGGAAATATAAATTCAGAAATGAGAATAGTACCTGGATCAAGGGGTGTATTGGGATTGGAAAGGCAGGTGGGGGCTAACAATAATAGGAATCATGAAGAGCTTCTTGACTGATACAGTTCTTGATCTGTGTTGAAGATATGCTAGAGGTTCCAAGAGGCCAAGGAGAAATCCAGGCTTGGGCAGTAGTCTATGCAAAGGCCACAGAGGTGGATAATAATAGTATGCTGTCTGATAAAAGAATGATTTAGGCTCCTGGGGAGATCCTTTCCTGAACAGCAAGAAGGGAGTAGTATTCATGAGAACTTTCTTTGAGTCAATTCCTCACTTACACAGTGTCTCCAAAAATCTTAGTATAGTTTTAAAATTTAGCTTAAAATTTTTTGGGGACAGCTTGTATTGTATCAAATAGTTGTACCAAATAAATTATACCAAAAGTATATCTTCAAATTGTTCGTATTGGATAACTTTAATACTATTACTTAAAAAGAGACGGAGAAGTTGTAAGTAAATAAAACAAAATAAAGTTTAAAAAAAGTGGTATTCTATAGTAGAATTGCAGTGGACTGAATCCATTAGATAACTAAAATAAGTAGAAAATGAGAAAACAGGATTTAGACAATATTTTTTATACAGGATAGAAAAACAATTCAGAAATATTTTACCCTGAGTATTGGTATTTGAGGAAAGGTACAGTAATCAGAGAGGAAATCCCTTCCTATTTTTTCAAACATTTAAACAATTAGTTCCCTCTAAATAACTCTAGCCAGACTTCCCTGCTTGTTGTTTCTTTCACATGATGCTTCATTTCTGGCTCCTTACCTTTGTATTAGTTCTCTCTTGGGCTTAGAATGCTCTCTTGTTTTTACCTCTAACTTTCAGACTCTCTTGCTCTTTTCTAAATTAAACTTCTGTCCTCAAGCACTACTTCTTGCAGGAATCCTTTTGCTCTTTAGCTGATAGTACCTGTACTTATCAAAAGTTGTCTTCCCTGTATTATCTAGTATATTTGTATTTTTTCTCCTTTATTAAAATACAAACTCTTTGAGGGCAGAGACTTTTAAAATAGTTTCCTTAAATGCTTTGCAGAGTATACTGTTCTTAGTAAGATCTTAAATGCTTGTTTAATTTGATAAATGAGATTTATGGTGATTTATGACTTTTTTCCTTCATAGGCATATCACTAGCACTACTGCTTCTTAGGCTTACAACCATAATTAGGATTGTATTTCACCTCACAGATTAAGTGGAGGGAGGGAGAGTTTCTTGAGGTAATTAAATAAATGTTGGAAGAGAGAGGTTGAAAAGGACTAGTATATATTTTTTGATTGTAGCTACAACTGAATTTATCTTTTTTTTCAGAAATGAGGAACTTTGAGGTTTTTGCATATAAGGTATTGGGGAGGAAAGAAGTACAAAGTAATAGAAAAAAACATAATTGATCATTCATATCTGTATCCCTGTTTGAAGAGTACCTTTGTTCAACTTGAATTTCCATCTGCCTCTAGGGTAGCTTTTGTACTGATGGTGTAACTTTCTTAAAAGAAGTTAATAGTTCTGAGTATATTACTGGTTTATCATTAGAAAAGGGTGTTCCTGAGCCTTCTGACTTACAAGGACATTAAAAAAGCTGAAAGACTTTTAAGTTACATGTAAAACCAGTTTTTTAACATTCATTTTTTAAAAATTTGAGTTGTAAATTCTCTCCTTCCTCCTTGAAGACTAACATGTTTACATGTGTAGTCTTGCAAAAGATATTTCCTATTAGCCAGGTTGAGAGAAAACGCACAAAATAAAAAGAAAAATAAAATTTTTTAAAAGTATGCTTCAATCTGCAATATTTCCTTTCTCTGGAGAGTGGAGAACATTTTTCATTATGAATGGAAAATTTGTAATTGTCTTATTGTATTGCTCAGAATAGATAAGTCATTTACAATAGATAATTGTATGATTTTCTGTTACTGTGTACAGTGTTCTGGTTCTTCTCACCTCATTTCATTTGAGTTCATAAAAACTCTTTTTTCTGAAACCATCCTGCTTGTCATTTCTTATGGTGTAGTAATATTTTATCACAATTTATATACCACAACTTGTTCCTCCATTTCCCAATTGATGGGTATACAAGGACATTCTTAATAACTAGCCGTGACCTGTGGGTCTTGTGATCTACATGTAGATCCCTTTAAGAGCTAGCAGCTTGAGTTTTTCTTGTGTTGCTATATTATGTTTTGACTTTATAATTCAGCTTTTTTTTTTTTAAAGCTAAATATTAAACTCATCAACAAAATTTATTAGTAACCAAGTGTATGTTACTATTAGTGGATCTCATGACATCATTAATGTTGGACAATTTGACAAACTCTGAAACACAAGAAGTAATTTCCAGAATTTCTGGATACTTTCCTAGTACAACTTCTAGAATCACCCACTGTATATTTCTCCTCTTCCTAACTTTCTGGTTATTGTTGAGTAGCACCATCCTCCCAGTTACCTAGTCTTAATAACCTTACTATTATACTTTTGCTCCTTATTCTTAGAATACAGTCAACATATTATCAAATCTCGTAGTTTATTTGCCACATCTTTTGAATTTATTTCCCCTCTACTCACACGCCTACTAACTCTGGTGCTAAACTTCAGCCATTCCTTCCCTCTGAACAGATAAACTAAAATCCCTTAAATCACCCAATCAGAATGTTATGTTGGCAAATATAACAAGCTGATTAAAGAAAAAACCCAAATGTCAAATAGTTGAAAAAATTAAAATGTAGTGGTTATAGATAATTTTGAACACCTCAAATTATAAATTTGTCTTAAATTTCTTATTATGTGTTTGTAATGGATGAATGTAACAATTTGAAGAAATCCACTTGAACAGTTAATGCAAGCAAAGGCAATAGAAAATTTAGCAGTATTACAGTTATCAGAAAATAAATCTTAATCTAGAAAGTACCAGCCACTCTTTGAATGATGGAGTTTCACAAGTACTGCTACATTGATAGAGGAAAGATCGCTCTATGTATGAGGTATTTCACAAAACTCTTAACTTTGAAATGACATCCTTGAAATGTTCAGATTATTTAATGAGAATTTATCCAGAGAAAATTAAATGTCTTCATACATAAATTTTTTTTTAGAAATCATGATGCTTGTAAAGACATATACAAAACAGCATTCCATTTGCAGATGATATGGTGGGGCTCCTATGTGTATAGACTTGTGATCAGTTAAATCTTTGGGGGGAAATATTTATATGATTATATATGTACAATATGTTTAAATCAGTATTAGGAAAATTATTACTTTTCAATCAATACTAAATCAGGAGAAAATGTAGGAAAAATTGTCTGTTTACCAAAAGCTCAATTGATGGCAGGGCAAGATGCAGATTTGCAAACTCTAGTTAAAAAATGTAGACTTTTCATGCTTCATAAGTCATACTTAGGAGAAAGCAGGTAGTTTTTTTCCCAGTCTTTTGAAGTAAATCACCTTTGTTTTTTAAGAGGAAGGCTCTTGGCAAAAAATTGTGTTGATGGGAGCACATCAGAGAGCAGTGAAATTATTTTAACACTTAATAGATCTTGCTTATGTCAGAGCATCCTGAAGGACATTTTGAGTTAAAATAAGCACTTGCCATTTTTCTTAAGGTTAAAATGAATTTGTTTCAACATAGCTCACATTTACTTCTGAAAGTGGAATATTTGGTGGACATTTTTAAACTACATACTTAAAATTCAGATCCTCAAATTTTATAGTTTGATCCAGAAGAATATAAAGCTACATTTTTGTTATGAATTATTTGCAAAGTCATATTTTTGATATGTTCCCATTGTTTAAAAATCTGCCCTCCAAAGGAAACCCCTGTTCATTTATCATTTAATGGTAGCAGTTTACATTTTATTTTAAAAGATCTAGCTGTTTCTAAATGTCAATAAATAAGGAACATAAATGCCATGAACAAATGTCACTAACATATTTGATCTTTCATGATGTAAATAAGAATAGTTAAAATAGACTTCTTATAAACTTGAAATCATTTGAACTTGAAAATACTGTGTTTTGTCTTGAGTGTGAATAAGAACTTGGTTTTTGGATAAATCAGTATAAATTTATCATTTGTAACATCTTGTATGAAAGAGTTTTTTCCACTTTCTTGTTTTTTGCTTTTTAGAATGACAATATTTTCTCTGTGAAATAATTATGAGTAGCAGTGTTGATATGTTTTAAGAAATTTTAATATAAAAACAAGCTCACCTATCGTTAATAGTAATACTGTTATGGCTTTACAAAGTTACACAAAAAATGTTAAAAATTATATTAAGCAAATGTTATATTTTTATTTTATGTTTAAGATTTCTGTGTGTTTGAGGCTGTAGACCACAAAACGTAATTAAAATAGAAGCAGTAACTTGAAGGGCAAGATTCATTTTGCTTAATTAGTAGAGACTGCCTTATTAAGAGAAATAGATGGGATTCTAAAATGAGATTTTAGTGATCAAAAATGATAATGCGCTTGATTAAAAACTACCTTTTTAAGCAAAATATAATTTGCAGACTTTTTTGCTAGACTAAATTATTGTATTTGTTATACATATTATTACAGTTTGTTTTACTTTTTGATAGGTTTATGGCAACAAATGATTTGATGACAGAACTACAAAAAGATTCCATTAAGTTGGATGATGATAGTGAAAGAAAAGTAGTGAAAATGATTTTAAAATTGCTGGAAGATAAAAATGGAGAGGTACAAAACTTAGCTGTCAAATGGTAAGTTTATTTACTTTCTCTCCCCTTTCATCCATAAACAGGTACTTTGTAATAATGACAAATAATTTATCTCAAAGAAAAATACTGTTCTAGTGTTTTATTTGCTAAGCAAATTTCCTATTAAGGATACCTGACTAATTAATAATTTTAAATTTTGATTCTATTGTATATGGTAACTTGGTTCTATGTCAACAGTTTTCAATGAACATATATTGGATAATGTTTCTTAAAGATAGAAAGTAGGGACGAAACTCCCTAGAAATATCTAAAAGGGGCATACTACTTGAAAAAGTTAATAAACTGGAGGTTAGACCTGAGGTTTAGTCAGAGCTCTTTATTAACTGTGTAACCTCGGGCAAATTACCTTTTATTTATTTATTTTGTTGTTGATGCAATTTTTGAGAATATTGAGTATTTAGGGACCTTTTTTGGGGGGGAAGAATAGAATTTAATACATGTTATTAATTGTATAATAAATTTAAAGTATATTTTATTCTAATAACTATTACTTCCTGATATTTTTGTTTTTGAAATACTGCAAACTAGTTTATCTGAGGTGGTTAATTTGGGAGGCAGGCAAAAAACTTGAAACCATTGGAATTTTTTAGTAAAACACATACAAAATATTTTCTGGAGAGAGTGCTAAGCATAGGATGAAATGGAAGTCTAATGAATCCAATTTTGAGGCTACCGTTATCAATTTCTGTTTTATTCATTTTTGAAGACCCCTCAACTCTTTTGCCTATTAAATAACTTACTTTTCTGATTTCTGAGATTGGGATATTTCCAAACATTCTTTTTTTTATATATTGTGTGGAAGAGGGGAATGAAGTAGAGAGGAAAAGAGAGGTTGTTTTGCTGTGCAAAAGTTTTCTTTCTTTTGAACCTGCTGGATAGGACTTGATAGAATTTCAGACTGTAATCCTAGGCTGTCTAATGATGTTTGAAAATTCACTTTTAGCATTGCATATTTGTTTTTTGCTTTGGACAAATATAGTATTAGCTGTGCTGCCATTTATGGTATTTCTATCTTGATTGGCTTACTACACAATTCATCTTCTACATTAAGATTTTAATTTTATTTCTTTATTTGTAGATAAATACACTTCTCTCCCTAGGGGCATAAGTGATATCTTGATCTTTTAAGTTAGATTTGGCTGTTTATCTTTAACTTACTAAAAATTTTGCTATAGCTACGTAAATAATTTCCATCAATCTTTTTTTGCATGGTTTTTAGAAATCATTTTTGAATAATATAAATACCTTTCTTAAACATTGTATTCATTGTGAACATTTTTATAACTAATATTTAGAATTTTTGTAATCTTTTTAGTGGTGAAATAGAAGCATTTCTAGCCTACAGGCCTGTTTCCTTAACTCCAAAATAAGTTAACAAATTCTTAATTTCTGAATTATATATGTTTCTATTTTCATTGAAAATTAGTCTTTCATTGAAAAGCACCATGGGGATGCATGCTAAACTTTTTATGAATGTGGTACATGATTAAAAATGTATTCCCTTTCAGTATGTGCCGGAGATCTATTATTTCTAATTTTTCTAAAGTTCTAGTCATTTCCTTAATTTCTTTATTTTTTGTATAGATTTGTTCTAACCAAATCAATTAGGACAAAAGATACATTAAAATAGCCCTTATTAACACATTATAGTTTTACTATCTATTTTGGGCCCTTTCTACTTCCTCTCCAGTGTACCACTGGAAGCCTCCCTCCGCCCCTTTCCAACTCCTCATGTTGGTGCTTGGGTGAGGGAAGGAGGTGGCACAGACAGTGGGACAGTGACTTTATTAGTCCAGGAGATTGGCACCTCAGGTGCTCTTGAAGGGGTGGTTCCACTGCTTTACCACCACTGGCTTGTAGGGAGATGATTGAATTTCACAAGGTTATGGTCAATGTTGGTACAAAAATTATTTTCATTACTGCTTTTCAGGAGTTATAAAGACATTGACATCTTTTACAGAAACCCTTACTCTTTAGATCTAGTTTCAAGTAAATTATGGGGGAATTGAATTTTTGAAATGGATCATACCAGTTTCTATAACTTAGTACATCAGGAGCATAGAACTTAACTGTGAATGGAAAAATGATACTTTTTTTGAAAGGAAGTCTTAGGCTGCAATGCATATACTATATCAAACTACTTGCCTTCTCAGTGGAGGGGATGGGGAGAAAGAATTTGAAACTCAGAACTTTTCAAAAATGAATGTTAAAAATTATTTTTACATGTAATTAGGGGAAAAAATTTTTTTAATCACTTTTTTTATTTTTCAAAATACATGCAAAGGTGGTTTCCAACATTCACCCTTATAAAACCATGTGTTCCAGATTGTTCTCCCTCCCTCCTCTTCTACCCCATCCCTTAGACAGCAGGTAATCCAATATAGGTTAAACATGTAAATTCTATATGTATTTCCATATTTGTCATGCTGCACAAGAAAAATCAGATCAAAAAGGAAAAATAAATAAAGAAAACAAGAAAGTAACAACAACAAAGGTTAAAATACTATGTTATGATCCACACTCAGTTCCCACAGTCCTCTCTCTGGGTACAGATGGCTCTCTCCATTACAAGTCTTTTGGGATTGGCCTGAATCACCTCATTGTTAAAAAGAGCTGTGTCTATCACAGTTGGTTATCACATAATCTTGTTCTTGCTGTGTACAATGTTATCTTGGTTCTACTTAACTACACTTAGCATCAGTTCACTTAAATCTCTCCAGGCCTTCTGAAATTATCTTGCTGATAGTTTCTTACAGAACAAAAATATTCCATTACATTCATATATAATAACTTATTCAGCCATTCTCCAACTGATGAGTATCCAACTCAATTTCCAGTTCCTTGCTACTACAAAAAAGGCTGCTACAAACATTTTTGCACACATGGGTGCTTTTCCCTTTTTAATGATCTCTTTGGGATACAGACCCAGCAGACACTGCTGGATCAAAAGGTATACATAGTTGTATCCTTTGGATACAGTTCCAAATTGCTCTTCAGAATAATTGGATCAATTCATGACTCCACCAACAATGCACTGCTGTTTTTCCACATCTCCTCCAATATTTATCATTATCATTATCATTTTATCTAATCAGGCATGAAGTGATACCAGAGTTTTCTTAATTTGCAGGAAAAAGAATGTTAATTAAAAAAATAAAAACAAAAATCAAGGTGTCTTATGAAATGAATAGAATAATTTTCATGCATCCAATACAAGAAGATGATGTTATGTTTCCCCCAGATATTGAACAGCTTACACACTAGCCCATTTTCTTCCATGGTGTTAATATAAATCTGTCTTGCTACATTTTTATTGATTTTAACATGCATTTCAGTTAATAGCTTTCTATGCTGCTTCTAAAGTGCTTTTAACCTTTCAAGAAAAAAAATGACACTTTTTAAGCTATATCATCTTTAATTTTTAATTTTTAAATCAAAGGTTTTGGATAAAATAAACATTGTTTTTTCTATGTAAATTTTTTTTTTTTTGGTTGCTTTTTGCTGAGGCAATTGGGGTTAAGTGACTTGCCCAGGGTCACACAGCTAGGGAATGTTAAGTGTCTGAGATCTGATTTGAACTCAGGTCGTCCTGACTTCAAGGCTGGTGCTCTATCCACTGCGCCACCTAGCTGCCCCTTTTCTATGTAAATTTTGAGCAATTAAATTTGCTTTTTGTTTTTAATAGCTTTCGCTATTGATATTGTGTGTTCAGTAGCCTGCCTTTTAGATTTTAGACTGTTTTATAGCATCTAATCTTTAAAATGATGACTGAGAAGCATTCATTTTCTTACAAATAATATGGGTAATCATTATATTGAAGTTTCTTGAAAGTTTGGTATTTGTGCTAAATTATAGATTCACCTAGATTTTTAAGATTTCATTGTAGACTCAAAAAGGATTTTGAGTTCGGTCAGATCCTAGAGCCGCTCTAGTCCCTGGAATTCCTTAATTAACATAGCCAATAAACACAACCATTAAAGTGACCTTTCATTGTGTACTTGTCATAGATTTCCCCAACCTATTCCCTTTTACTCATAGTTTACTTTGACTGCCAATATTTGCAATATTAACTCGCTGAATTGGCTGGCTATTGACTGCTACATTTTTTTTTTTTAATGAGCACTGTCTCTGTATTTATTAATAAGTTTACATTTATTCCTACAAACCTTCATCTTAGGACTCATTCTTTGTTTAATATTTTTGGGTCTTGTCTCTTATGCAGCATATTAGCTATTCTTTTTAGATTTCTGTCTTCTATAAAATTGATAGGCATGCCTTTATTTTTGTTGAGTGTTGAGTATTAGATCACCATGATTAGATGTCAGTGATATTTTTAACTTGATTCTCATTTAGATCCTACCTTTGTAAAATGGTTTGTGACCTTATATGGGGTCTTACAACTAAATGTGGGAGGTCATAAGATTATGATTTATTAGTAGATATTTGCTTTGTATGCCTGTTTTATATAGTATTTACCTGGAGTCATGTAAAAATTTCTTTAGTGAAAAAGTTGCAAATGGGAAAAGCATAAGAAGTTATTGATCTAATCTATAACTATTCACAAGGATGTTTTGAGAGATTTTATTTAACCTGAAATCTAAGTGTAATCTTAGGGTCTTGATAACATCATTAAAAACGACTTTTCCAACTAAATCAGATCTTGGTGATTTTCTTTTTTTTAAAAATTTATAATAATCATACACCATATTAATAGTTTAATATTCAGTCTTTTTCTTGTTTTATATACACATGTAATGCCATCCTTTTTGAAATCAAGCGGACTGTCTGATACTTATTTTATAATTCCCTGTAGTCTCTAGCACTGTTTGAGTTTGTTAGATATTCATTGAATTCAGTTGTATCAGTTTGTAAAACCCAAAGTTTTGGGGAGTATAGGAATTAAAACAGAAATTTTCTAAGTATATTAGAAATTTAGTGAGACTACTGTTATGTTGATGGTATTGGGAAGTTAAAAGTTTGTTGTATTATGGCAAAATTATCTTAGTATTTTTCTTAGTAAAACAATGTTTTGGTTTTTTTTTTCCCCTTGTGAAAAGATGTCTTGAATTTTATAATTGATTCACTAGGAAAAAGTAGAATTTGCTTCACAAAATTAATTTTGCTAGAAGATATCCCATTGTTAAAATTATACCTGTATAGTCTTAGAAAATAGGTTTTTGTTAGGTCTTTCAATCATTGTATACTGATAATTTGCTTTACAAATGAATTTGTACTGGTAGCATAACATATTCAAAATATGTGATTATGTGGGAATTAGCATGAAATATAACAGTCCATCAAAATGTTTGGTCGAAAAAATGTATATTTTCAAGGTCAATATTGCCAAAAAAAAGTGTACATGTGATTATGTGCAGCATGTGATTAGGTTCATTTGCATACAGTGGATATGTTTTTTAATATCTATATGCAGATATACACGTGCATGTATTGGCTGGTTACATATTTTGGTCTGGGTGCATAATTTCATCGGCATGAGGCCTTCCCAAGTGAAGAACTTTTCTACTAATACATTTTTACAACTTATTTTTAGAGGACTCATCTGGAGCCCTAATAGATTAAAGTGATTGCTCATGGTCACATAACCAGTGTGTCAGACTTGAACCTAGGTCTTTGTGACATATATCAACTCTATTATCATCCTACTTCCTTTTTTTTAAATAATAATTTATTTTACTTTTATTTTGTAATATTGCTGTAATAGTTTACTTATGTAGGCAAGATTTATTTTTAGGAAAGGAAAAAGTCAAATATTGATATTTAAATTTTGAGATATTTCATGATTTTTTTTCCAGTTTTGTTTACTAGTACTTTTTTTTTTTTTTAAACCCTTTTCCTCCCCTCCTAACATTACAGTCTTGGCCCTTTGGTGAGTAAAGTGAAAGAATACCAAGTGGAGACAATTGTAGATACTCTGTGTACTAATATGCTCTCTGATAAAGAACAACTTCGAGATATATCAAGCATTGGCCTTAAAACAGTAATTGGAGAACTTCCTCCTGCTTCCAGTGGTAAGAAAGATAGTTTTTTTTTTTCCTTTCTAATTACTTTTATTCTTAGTTACATTCCTTAAGCATCTCTTTGAACAGATAAAATGTGTAAATATGTGCTTTTAAAATAATCATACAATTTTTTTCCTTTTGCAGATATAAATAATTCTTACTGAATATGATCTTTAAATATTAGCTTTATAGGGTTTGTGATTTTTTTGTACATTTAGCCAGGATTTAATTTTAGTAAGATTGAACTCTAGCTGACTTCAATATTAATGAAGAAAAATTTAACCAGTGTTAATTGTATAAGGGAAAGCTTCTGCCTTGCTTAGAACTGATAATTTATTAGTGGTAGGATATTAAACTGTTTTTGTAGAGTCTAGTTTATTCACCTGAAATAAGAGATTTTTCAAATTTAAGTGTACCTGAGAAAAACCAAACATTGTTTAATTTACTAATGACTAAAGTAGAACCTTTGCTGAAAAATTATTACTAAAGGTAATCAATTTCTAGTCTTTTGAAGAACATTAGTTTAAATGCATTACAAATTTTAGAACCTCTCTTAGTCATCTTGATAGCTTTTATTTGCAAAAATCAGTAAGGTAAAGGTTAGTATCTCAACTTACTGAATCTGTTTGGATTTTGAGAAATTTGGGTTAATGGTATTATTTTTGAAGAGATAAAGCAACCCTATTTGTAGCCAGAAATAACTTTGTTTTCTATCATGTTAGATATATTTTTCCTCCTAGCTTTTCTCCCTTTAAAACTTTTTGTAGGCTCCTAGTTCTGTGTAGACTTTATGTGAAAAATGTTTAGTTTGATTAGTCAAATGTCATTTATTGGTAATTATTTCTTTCTGCTTGTCTATGGGGAAAAAAAATCTTGTCAATTATAGTGACATTTCAAGTAGATAATCATCTGGGAAATAATTTTTTTTTTGAGGACTTTCTTTTTTTTATTATTTTTTTAAATTTTATTTGCATAACATATGTGTGGGTAATTCTTCAACAATAACCCTTACATAGCTTTCTGTTACAAATTTTTCCCTCCAACTCCCCACCCCTCCCCTACATGGCAGGATATCCACTACATGTTAATTTTGTTAAAATATTGGCAAATCGAATATATGTATACATATTTCCAAACTTAACATTGTTGTGCAAGAAAAATCTTATCTACACAAACGATATATCAGATAAAGGAAACACAATGTAAGCAAACATCAATCAAGGAGTATGAGAATGTTATGTTGTGCTCCACATTTCACATCCCTCTCTCTGGGTGTATATGGCTTTCTTCAGTGAACAATTGGAGGTGGTTTGAAACATTTCATTGTTGAAGAGAGCCATGTCCATCAGAATTGATCGTCATATAGTACTGTTGTTGCCGTGTATAATGATCTCCTGGTTCTGCTCATTTCACTCAGCATCAGTTCATGTAAGTCTCTCCAGGCCTCTCTGAAATCATCTTGCTGGTCATTTCTTACAGAACAGTAATATTCCATAATATTCATATACCATAATTTATTCAGCCATTCTCCAATTGAAGGGCATCTATTCAATTTCCAGTTTCTAGCCACTACAAAAAGGGCTGCCACAAACATTCTTGCACATGTGGGGCCTTTTCCTTCCTTTATGATTTCTTTGGGATATAAGCCCAATAGAAATGCTGCTGGGTCAAAGGGCATGCACAGTTTGATAACTTTTTGAGCATAGCTCCAAATTGTTCTCCAGAATGGCTGTATCCGTTCACAGCTCCACCAACAATGCATCAGTGTCCCAGCCCTCCCACATCCCCTCCAACATTCATCATTAACTTTTCCTGTCATTTTAGCCAATCTGACAGGTGTGAAGTGGTACCTCAGGGTTGTCTTGATTTGCGGGGAAATAATTTTTTAAAATAAAATTAAGCCAATTTCAAAAAAATCTTTTAAAAGTCAGGTGACACTAGATCACTGTTGCTTTTTTTTTAAAGAGCAATTTGGAATGAATGAAAAGACATTTATTACGTGCTAAACAGGTGCCAAATGTAGAGGATATGAATACTAAAAGTTAGACAGGAATTGTTTGTAAGGAGTTTACATTACAATCCGGAGAAGCAACACACAGGGGAAGCAACAGTTAGAAGGTTCAGAAATCACAAGGAAGATGGAGGGAACATTAGGGGGTCCATTGAGCTGCCCTTTGCAGAGGCAGTGGTAGTGTTGATGTCATTCATTTTTAGTGCAAGAAATGGGATATTGTGAGATTAATGGGCCAGATCATACGCAGAGTATTCAGAGATGAGAGGCAAAGCTCTCCTCCATACTGGAAGCCTCTAAAATTCTTGGCATTTTGTTAGGGTCATTTGTTACTTCAGCAGTTTGATAAAATTGCTTTTTATATCATTTTGAAATTCAAGTCCAGGAACTTTTGGGAGGACTAAGGAGTCAAGTAGAAGATAATTCTGTTTGCTGTCATTGGCTAATGTTACTACAAATCTACAGGATTGTTTTGAATCTTCCTCTTCTCTTAGGATATATGAAACCATACTTCTGTGCTTCTCCTACCCAGAATATATGTTAATGGCATTTGCCTCTTTGACAAAAAGTATTACTGTAATTGCTAATTGATCATTTTTCTTTCTTGGAATGGGTTCACTCAGTTTGTAAAATCAAGAGAAGAGTTGTAATGTTTTTATGGGTTGTAATAAAATATTGTGAATAACTGTAAATAACTCTTAAGTAATTGAGATCAGGGTTGAATTTAACATACATGAATTTTCATTTTAACATGGCTACTTTTTCTTGTCTTTACAAGGCTCTGCGTTAGCAGCTAATGTTTGTAAAAAGATCACAGGACGTCTTACAAGTGCTATAGCGAAGCAGGAAGATGTCTCTGTTCAATTAGAAGCTTTGGATATTATGGCTGATATGCTGAGCAGGTAATTATGGCTCATTTATATACCTTTGTATACCTTTATAATCTATATTTTTACTATTTATTGTTCTTTAAAACTTTTTGGATTATGGGAATAAATTGTAGAAGACTGCAGAATACTTCTTTGGATTTAAATCTTTTAAGTGCATTATAAAATCTCTTCTTGACTACAATGGTTTTCTTATATTAAGCATTTTCATTTGATGATAATTGCTTTTGCATTGATAAGCTTTTTTCCCCTAAGCCTCTGCCATCTCTCACTTTAGAGAAGACTGAAGGCAAAAGAAGGGGCTCTTAGGGAAGAGTGTCTAAGGGATCTAATTAGCAGATCAGGCTTGATCAATAGGAGAATATCACCTTGGCAAGAAGTCTTTCCAGGAGTGCCAAAAGGCTTTGTCCTTGGGTCTGTTTTTTCATCATTGTCTTTAGTCAGTGACTTGGACAAAGATACAGATAATGTTCTTGTTAGCTATGTAGATATCCCAAAGTTAGGAACAATAAGATCATAATTCTAAAATTAGAAGTGAATTCAAAACCAGCTAGTGTTAACCTCTTCACTTTACAGATGAGGAAAAGTGACTGGCCTAACATCATATAGGTAGTGATCAGTAGAGGTACAATTTGAACCCATTTTCTTGTGATGTTGCATTATATGATTGATGGTCTTGAGAGGATGAACTATGACCTTATCTCCAACAAGATGAAATATAAGATAAATATATTTGTACATTTGAATAAAAATGGCAGCTGTGCAGAATAAAGGAAATATGGCAGGAAACAATTTGTATCAAGAGTGAAGCATTTTTAGCCAACTTTTCAAGTTCACAGCAGCCAAAACACCTAAAACTTTTTAAAGTTACACAAGTAGGAGGTTCTCCAACGCTCAGAACTGGTGAAGGTGATGGATGGATATCCAGTTTCTGGATGCTGCTGTTTCTATTTAATGAATATTTATTTAAGCTTTTACGGGGAAGTTGCTAGATCCCACAAGTGAAAATGAAAAGAAGTCCATTTCTATTACAGGGAATGAAGTGAGCAAAAATACGAGAGAGATCAAGAGAAGAACAACAGATAATAAACAATTTAATTTGACTTGACTTTTGAGTGTATGAAGGAGAGTGGTATAACTAGATAATGTAGGTTGAAGCTAGATTTATAAAGGAGAGGATGGCATTGAATGCAAGAATATAGACAGCAAGGGACTAATTAAAGGTTTTTTTTGAATAGAAGATTGACTTGATATTAAGAGTAGTATATTTGAAATAGTATATAAGTAACATTATTAAAAGTTGATTTGGTCTGGAGGCTAAATTGGAGGCAAGGTCAGCTAGACTTAATTACTGTAGTTCAGGTAAAAGGGAATGAGAATTTGAACTCAAATATTTGAAGTTTGAATGGAAAGGAGAGAATGAATGTAGAGTAGTTAATATTTTGTAGCTGATTATTTGGTAGACAGTCAGTAATGATATGATTTTGAGCATAGTTGATAGAAGTGAGATTAGAGGGAAAGTTGCTAAGTTCAATTTGGACATATCTTGAAATAATGGAAGTACTTATGGGGTATCCAGCCAATTAGGAATGTAGGACCTAGGACTCCCATGGAGAGATTCAGGAGGAATTAACGATTAGAGAATTAGCCACAGAGATTTTGTTATAATCTAATTTTTCTCTAGTTGGAGATTCAGTATTAATGTATACGTTTAACATTTTAATGATGATTAAAACTATGGGAGTAAACAAGACTACCAAGAGAGGAGGTGGGAAAGAGCTGAGGGCAGCACCTTGGAAGGAAGCTCTTTGTGTCCTCATTTCTTAAATTTGAAATGGAGAGATCAGAGTAAAGAAGCATGAGAAGATAGTTAAAGGAACTAGGAGTTTATAGTGTGGAAAAGAGGAAACTTAGAACTTGGGTAAGAAGACAAATGAATGAACCTTTCAAATATTGAAAAAGATGTCATGAAGAAAACTGGTTCTACTTGGCTTTGGGGAAGTGTCCTAAGTTTAAACTGAAAGGATTCTTAGTGGTTATCAGTAGTCAGTCCCATTTTGTACCTGGAGACATATACCTTGACTGATGCTCAATATCATATAGACTAATGAAGGAGAATCAAAGGTCTAACTCTGAAACCCACAGCTTTTTCACAACCCTATGCATAAAAATAAGGGCAAAACTTAGAAAGGTAGCTTTTTTTACTTTATCACAAGGAAAAACTTCCCAGTTAAGATTGTTAAGAAGTAGATTGTACAAGATTTGGGAGGTAATGAAATTCTATCATGGAGGCTACAATGGGTGGTTTGGAGTATCAAGAGAAATTCTTCTTGGGGTAGAGAGAATATTAGGTTAAAGGCCCTCACCACTTTTTATGTTTTTAATTATAAAGGTAATGTGTTCTCCAGTTTGCATGTAATAGTGGAAGAGAATGAGACAAACAGTGATGTCCTTCCTCTCAGTTGGTTTTTTCTCCTTTGTATTTATCATGATAAATTGGCAACTCACTTTAAAAAGCTCTGATTTGGTTGGGGTAAAACTGAAGAAGTTCAAATATTTTTCATTGATTTACAGTTGTTATGAATTCATTTGTTATCTTTTCATTTTGTTTTAAGGCAAGGAGGACTTCTTGTTAATTTCCATCCTTCAATTTTGACCTGTCTGCTCCCCCAGTTGACCAGCCCCAGGCTTGCAGTAAGAAAAAGAACTATTATTGCTCTTGGCCACCTGGTTATGAGCTGTGGAAATATAGTTTTTGTTGATCTCATTGAGCATCTGTTATCAGAACTGTCAAAAAATGATTCCATGTCAACAACAAGGACCTATATACAATGTATTGCTGCTATTAGTAGGCAAGCAGGTCATAGAATAGGTAAGGAATTTGATATTAAGATTTTATATGTTTTAAAATCTATTTTTACATGCTAATGAATAAATTAAAATTTCTTTGTTAGGTGAATACCTCGAGAAGATAATTCCCTTGGTAGTAAAATTTTGTAATGTAGATGATGATGAATTAAGAGAGTATTGCATTCAAGCCTTTGAATCGTTTGTGAGAAGGTAAGTATTTCGGATATATTTGTTTTTATCATTTTTTAATATTAATATTAAATTCAGTAATATATTACTTAGATTAGAATCATCTAATATGGAGCTTAAGAATGGAGAGAATATGGGTTATGATAATGAAAGTGTAGCTCAGTAATCAACCTCAGAGCCAAATCCTTTGCAGTTATTTAATTAGTAACGTCTTGCTCAGCACAATGATAATATACAATTTGCAAGTTACTATTTGGACATTGTTAATACTTGTCTACAAGGAAATTGATTTGAGAATTTGTCATCTTTTGGGAAAAATACATCTTCTATTTTGAATTCTATTAGAAAAAAATGTTTGAGTTGAATATTTGCTTCTAATATAATCATGGTAAATTTTATTTATAGATGTCCTAAGGAAGTTTATCCCCATGTTTCAACAATTATAAATATTTGTCTTAAATATCTTACCTATGATCCCAATTATAATTATGATGATGAAGATGAAGATGAAAATGCTATGGATGCAGATGGCTGTGATGATGATGATCAAGGTATTCTCAAATAGTTTTAGGTTACTATTTGAAATTAAACTGCTTTTATACTCAAATTAGTTTTCAAAAATTAAGTCTTAAAATAAATCAGCATTATGATTTTATTTTTGTTTTGAAAGAATATGATTTCCTTTAATCTTGGTAACCTGGTTTAGTTAATGAATGGATTGCCCAATTATTGATAGGTCTCTTTAGATTGGTAATCTTAACTCCATTTTTTTCCCCATCGATTTTAACATAGCTTTGACTTTGTTCATCTGTTTCCATGCTGTCCACTGACAGCTACTGCTTTTGCTGATAGAGGAATGGTATAAATGATTATTTGAACATATTATGAAGTACATGGATTGACATGGATTTTTATTTTGCCCCAGATAGTGACATTTCAGTTCTCTGACCTTTTTTTTTTTTCCTGAGGTTCAAAGTATATTTAGGAGAATGAGCATTTGTTGAAAGAAAATGTTTATGACCTCCTTGGGTCTTGAATGTAGGCCACAGTGCTGAATGAGACCTGGGGCTGGACAACAAAAATTGTTATTTCTGGCCCATCACTATTCGGTTCAGCAGATATATATTAGCCGCGAGTTTTTGAAAAAAAGATAAGGGAGCACTCCCTATACTCATAAAATCATTGCTTAGTGTGGGGAGTATTCAGGGTGTGCCAAAATCTTGGTATGGTTTGAAGCTATTAGAACAATTAGAAGTGATTGGCTTGAAATTATTAGTATTTTGAACTGCATTAAGACTTTTGAAACATGCTACATATAAACCAATATAAATGTGATCAGTTTTATTTTTGAATGACATATTAATGCTTAAAATTCCCCCAAGCTTTATTTTTCAGTACTATTAAGTAAATTTAGCTATTATTAAGTGAGTATCAACAGGCCAACTTATGCATCCTTTTTCAAGTCAGTATATTTAATTTTTAATTTCATTTAGGAAAAATAGAATAGAGGTACCTTTTCTAGGGGTTTTCTTAATGAAAAAGAAGAAATATAGGAAAGTAGTTTGTGGGGATAGTAGGGACAAATAAGTTTTCTTAAGGATGAGCTAGGTGTATTTGTAGCTTCAGTATTGCAGAAAGGGTTAGAAACAGAGAAAGATGGAAGGATATGCCATTATTTTTAGATAGAACAAATTAACTGGGCAGTGCTTGTGGAATACTTGTGGGTGATAAAGATCAGTTATGTTCACCCCAGTGTGCAGTCGAGGTACATTGAAGGTTTGTCTCTCCTTAGCATGTCTTCTAAAAGCAAAGATTTAATAGGAAGACTGAGCCAAGTTTGGAACTAATTGAAAGGAGAGAGGCTGACCTAGGGGCACCAGTTGATAATTGCTGAACAGAGTAGACAGCTACAGAAGAGATACCACTGAAGGATAATGACAGAATATCCTTCATCAAGTACAAGAAAAAAGAAGTAAGAATCAATGTAGAACCAGATTTCCTGAATTGCAGAGAAATGAATGAAGGCTTGTTAACATAGAATTGGGAGGGGCAGCTAGGTGGTACAGTAGATAGAGTACCAGCCCTGAAGTCAGGAGGACCTAAGTTCAAATGTGGTCTCACACTTAACATTCCCTAGCTGTGTGACCCTGGGCAAGTCACTTAACCTCAATTGCCTCAGCAAAAAGGAAAAAAAAATAGAATTGGGGTTTCTGTGGGCACAAGTGGAAGGAGGGAGAGGGCAGAAGTAAATAGGCTAACAGGGCTGGGGTGAAGGAATAGGGAGAATTATCAGGTAAGGGTGTTTGTTTTTTTTTGGTTTGTTTTTGTTTAGAGAACTTTCTATTTCAGATCCCAGGTCAGGAGAAAGTTTACTAGGTAGAACAGCAATGTTAAATGTGCTCAAGGCTTTAATTTAGAGTTGATTTTATTGACATTCTAAACTACAGTCGTGGGCTAGGCCACCCAGGGTTGGAAGGTAGGGCCAGTGGCTTGTGGCCAAATAACTAGAGGATAAGTATCCAGCTGTGCTTTGACCTAGACTAGATTTGGTATGGGGTTGGTGTGGAGTGCCAGAATTGGCTCTGACATATAAAACAGTATTGACTGGGAGTGATGCCCTTGGAGTTGTATTTCATTCTGTTGGGTACCTAAGACTCCAAAGTTGCATGGTGTTTGTGGGACAGAAGGACACGATGAGTAAAGCTGAGAGAAATATGCTGCTTCTCAGGTTTGCTGCTTTGGAGCTTCTCCTATCTATAATGTTTTTACCAACTAGGATGACATGTAAAAATCTGGCATTATACCTTGTGATCCTTGAGAAACAATTTGTCCTGCTTATGGTGTAGCTGCCCTATTCCCTAAAACCACTAGAAAGAAGGTAGCAGAGGATACATTTGAAGCTTTTAATTTATTGGTCATCTACAGGCAGTTAAAGCTTTATTGTCTCTACCACTGGCGTCATCCACACTGAGCCCCTTTTTGAGGATTATGTTCTTTCCTGTGCCTTTTTGTGTCTGGATTTGACTAGCCCTACTGACAGCTTGGCCACAGTATCACCTGCACAGCTCCACAGGACATTGTGAGGCTCATGAGAAGCACTGACTGGATTTAAAGCAGGAAATGACTGCTGTTGCTTCATCTTTGGAAAAGAGTTTATGAACTTTCTGATGTTGTTGGTCACCATTGACAGGAAGGGGTTCAGATGTCTAAGGCTTCGTCTAGCTTTCCTTTTTTTAAAATTTTCATTTTTCTTCTATTTAACAGTTTTATTTTTTCCAATTACGTATAGTTTACAACATTCATTTTTATAAGATTTTGATTTTGATTTTTTTCTCCCTCCCTTCTTCTGCTCCCCTCCTCCCCAAGATGGCAAGCAATCTGATATAGGTTATACTTGTACAATCTTATTAAACATATTTCCACATTAGCCGTGTTGTGAAAGAAGAATAGAACAAAAGGGGAAAACCACAAGAAAGAAAACAAAACAAAAATGTGAAAATAGGATGCTTCAATCTACATTCAGACTCTGGATGTGGATAGCATTTTCCATCATGAGTTCTTTGGAGTCATCTTAGATCATTGTATAGCTGAGAAGAGCTAAGTCTGTCATAGTTGATCATCACACAATGTTGCTGTTACTGTGTACAATGTTCTCCTGGTTCTGCTCACTTCACTCAGCTTCAGTTCATGTAAGTCCAGGTTTTTCTAAAATCAGCTTGCTTATCCTTTCTTATAGCACAATAGTATTACATTACAGTCATAGACCACAACTTGTTCAGACATTCCCCAATTGATGGGCATCCCTTCAATTTCCAATTTTTGCCACCACAAAAAGAGTTGCTATAAATATTTTTGCACATGTGGGTCCTTTTCTCTTTTTATGATTTCTTTGGGATACAGACCCAGTAGTAGTATTGCTAGGTCAAAGGGCATGTACAGTTTTATAGCCCTTTGGACATAGTTCCAAATTCTGGCTCCTCTTTTTTGAGTGTGGCTTTTATGTGACTATATAGAATTTTTATCATGAAATGTGATATTGATATTTGAAAGGACTTCCTAGTGGGTCTACCATGTACCCTGGTACTGCTAATAGACTGAAAGAGACCATGGCCCTTATACTCAAAATGATAATTGAAGTCTGACCCTTTAAAACAGATATACATGTATGACCAAGACTCACAGAACTAAATTGTGTAGCTCAAAAGTGTTAAGCCGATCCCTCTAAAATCTTAATTTAACAAAGATTAATTTTTTACAGACAAGTTAAATGTACTTACAATGTGAGTGGCAAACTACCTAGATAAGACTTTTAGATCAAAGTGTTAAGTATAGTCATTATGCTAATACTTAGACCAAGGCATGTTATCTTCATGTATTTACTATCTTCATTCTTAAAAATTTGGTTGAGTCTTGTTTCACATGTTTTTAGAAAGCTGGCCTAGTTCTATACATAACCAATCATTACCTGCTCCTTCAGAATTTAACTGTCCCTTTCTAAGTGAGAAAAAATAAGAGTTCATCTGAATGTGCACAAAACACATATGTAAGCTATGTATATTTAATAATAAGCTAGAGGTATTTGTTTACAGTTAAATTTTTTATTTCATCTTTGTAAAATTTAGAAAGTATGATAATCCCAATTTATCAAATAATAGACATTTACTTACTTTTTGCATCTTGAAACTTTTAAAGTCTACTAAGCTCCACTAACTAGGTAGTTAGATAATTATAGTTAATTTTATTTTAAAATGAATGTATATTAAGCTTTCTAAAGCAAAGATGAGGCTGATGTTTTGCTCATGTGAACAATGTTGAAAATAGCTAAAGACCTAGAGATTATACATCATTTCATGAATTTGATCAATTTTCTCACTAGAAAGGTATTTAAAAGAAGTCAACACTGGCTATATAAAATGAAAAAGCATCAAGAATGACAGCTAAATAATGGCAGTTGTATTTCTATACATAAAAAATTTAACTTTTCTGCAAAGACTTTACATACCTAAAAGAAAATTGGCATTATTTGCAAAGAACAAACATGGAGAGACTTTTCAGTAATTGACAGTTTTGTTTTTCTACATTTTTGTTGAGCTTGAGTTGTAGAAAGTAGCCATAGTAAGAAAGAGAAGTTAAAGGTATTGCATTGTTTACTTGGGGGTTGGGGGGGTGGGGGGGCAAAAACAAAAGAAACAGACCAGGCTACCAATAGCTTCTATAATGTAACAAAAAACAAATATGAAATAAACCTGCAAATCTATCAGCTTTTCAAAAAACACTAATAAAAATCAAGAGGAAACCACAGGAAAAAAAAAACACAATGAAGGAAATGGAAATAGAAAATTAATTAGAATGTTTGAGAATCATCCTAGCAGGAAATATTCAGGACTTAATACTTTTTGCAGAAAAGTAGTCAAAATAAGTGGCATTTTAAAAAGGATTTGAGGTTTGCAAAGCATTTTACAAATGTCTTTTTATTGTTTTCATAGGAAATCTGAGTTGTATTATCCTCATTTTGCAGATGAAGAAGTTGAAGTAGGGGGTAAATGGCTTGCTCAGGATCACAGAGTTAGTGAGAGTCTCACGCTAGATTTGGATTCTGGTTTTTCTCATTCCCAAGTATAACACTTTTTGCATCATGCCACATATGTGAACAATTAAAAGGAGAGAAATTTCTTAATAGGAAGGCTGTGGCAACATAATCCTTTGCAAAGTGATTGATAGATCACATTCTATCAGTTTCCTTTACTGAACTGGGGGGAGGGGATGGGAGGAGGCATGAAGCTTTGGATAAATCTCAAACTTAAAAAACAGTAATCATTAAAATATTAACAATAAATAAATATTGCCTATTATGTACCAAGCACTTGGGATATAAGTACAAAGGATGAATTGATGCCTACTTTCAATAAGCTTTGCCTTCTAATAGTATTGGTGGCAGATTAAAAAATATGGAACAGCTTAGATAAGTAAGACCTAGAAGCAGAGTTGTGCAGTGTTGCACCATGGAAGTGCAAATGGAAGAACTATTAGTGATGAACCATTACTAGATTGTGATCAGATTACTGGAGTAATGAACTCTCTTGTTCATTAGGAACTGCCAGTGAGTAGTTTGGTAGAACATGTTTTTGAAATTTTGAAACATTGCCAGATTTTAAAAACATACTAGAAGAGTTCCATACATGAGATTGTTAATGAAGTTCATGATACTAAACAAGCAGATCACACATCACATTCATAATGTTCTTTGTGGGAGAAAAACATGGGAGGAAGCCTCTTTGAGAACACCTGGATAAACTTTAGTGTATACTTTTTTTTTTTTTTTT